>PVIR01034119.1:0-17400 GCA_004026965.1 Petromus typicus
ATTACCTTTCTTCTGTAAAATCGTATCATACGTTTTGTGTAAGCAGCATCTTCATTAATTAACATAATGTAATCTTTTTATCCCACTAATTTATTTTTACAGCATGATTTTTAAAAGTATCAGCACGTTGCCTTTTGTGTCAACAGCTTCAATTGTACTCACTGTTCTAAAACATCTTATTTTCAATTAATACGCTGTTGGCATACTGTGATCCTCACTTTTGCTCTTGAGGCAAACAAAAGAATATGTTTTTCTGCAGAAGAAAACTAAATGGTATAAATAGACCCCAAAAAGTCACAGAAAATTTTTTATTCTGTGCTATTATAGTTGAAAGAAAGCATGAAATTTGATATCTACTCCCTCTACTCGGATGTGTTTCATGTTCTTAAATTCTGAAAGAGGGTATCTGTGTTTCTCCTGAGAGATTCCACTGTGCTGGGAAAATGCTGTCTATGTGACTAGACTCCCACCAAATACACTGTTCCTAATACAAAGAAAATTCACGTAAAAATGCAAGCCACACACTTGCCAAGCCATGCATATCTCAAATTTTGCCCTCCGACTCTTGGCACAAATTGCCTGGATGCACCCAATGTACCTTTTCCATCTCAGTGATCCCACCTACAAGAGGAAATACACTTAGATTGTTTCATTATTAAAATATTCCAAATAACCCCCAAGACATGGAAGTGGGCGCCGGTGGAGACACCTTTCTCTGGCCAAGTTTTTGTTGAGCTAAATGTTCAATATTCCTTTTAAGGGCACTGAAGGACACACTTCGTATGCTCTATGCCAACCCAGTTCATGGAAATTAAGACTTAAGAAAAGACTAGCATTACCTTTGGGTCTGGATCAATGCCCTCTTAAAACATTTTTTGGCATGCCTGAAAATGCAATTTCTAGATTCATCAGATAGGCAGCCCCTTAAAAAATACTCCTTCAGTTTTGTACTTAGGTTTCTATGAGATGATAAAAAAAAATAACTTACTTTCATAGAAAACTGGATACAGGTCCGTTCATCCACTTGGTAGGAGACACAAAGCATAAACAAACCAAGATAGGCCACGAGACAGACCTGCAGAGGAGAACACAGGATAATGGCTGTTATCAGGGCGAATCCTGATTTTAACGGCATCTGTTTCTGTGTCTTTCCCCAGTGACATCCACAGTATCAAGCTGCTCGTCTCATTTTACTTATCTTTACGTGCTGTGTCTCATTCTTATTTGTAGAACAGTTTTAAAACTGTCAAGTCAATTCATTTCAATTTAGTCAGTACATATTTGTGTGCCAGGTGCTGTACAAGGTATTTCAGTGTATGCACAACGATGATCATCAGCTTATAGTTCCCTCCAGGCCAAAGAAGTACGAGCACCATTCTAAGACGGGGCTTCCACGTCATGTAAATCAGAGGCACATCACAAGAGGAAGAAATTAAATTGAGTCAGGCAGTGTCAAAGGCTGCACTCAAGAGGTGGCCTTGACATAGTCTCTAAAGTAATAATAACAATAATAATCCCTCATGTTTATTGAATGCTTACTATATGCTGGAGCATTTCCAAGGAATTTATATGGCCTTCCTCATGCAGTGGGCACCAAACCTTAGAAAGTTAGTGCTGTGAGGACGCAAAGACAGAGAGCACGTAAACCATGGTACCGGGGAGCTTACATGAGAAGCAGCTGCGTGAGCAGCAGCACGGAGGGGAGACCACACAAAGTGTGTTGAAGGAAGAGCAAGTCCGTCTTGGTGACCGAATTAACTAAGTGTCGAAAGTAAGAGGCAAGATGAAGATCAGAGCATGAAGGAGTGTTGGTGGTGGAGCTCCTGAGAAAATGTCTGATCGGGGCGATGGCATGATTTGACATGTTTTGGGGGAAATGAATGGTGGAGTTGGACAGGCTGGCAATGAGGACATCAGGATGTGATTTTATTAATCCGAGTAATAGTAACATGTCAGGTGCCCGGAGCCCAGAGGGTAGCAGGCAAATTTAGGGAAAAGCTAGAGGAGGAAGGGATAGCACAAGCACAAGGAGTGGACCATGGCTATGACATGACTTTGGGGAAGATACTAGAGCTGGAGAAATAAAAAGCAGCCTCCAAGGTCTTGAAGGTCAGTGACTGCAAAAGAGTGGTCCTGACTTACTTTATCATCAAAACAAAGTGTGTTGGCAAAAGGAAGAGAAGGGAATGTATTTGGTCTTTTAGTCAAATGGCACTTTCTTTTGCATGAAGTGGAGGTTTTAAAATCGATTTAGAGTTTCTAATCAAGGTATATTTATTACATTTATATATATATATATATATATATACATACATATCTTTAAGCAAGGAACATTCACATTCAATTTTGGAGAACATGAAATTTCAATTCAGTTCTATCCTCAAGGATGGAAATATAAGCCATATAGTGGCATTTTCTGGTAAGCACAGCTTTCTTGGAGATGGATATTGGAAGTATGGCTGAAAATCCCCTAGAAAAGCATCAAACAACAGACTTGGTAAATGTGTTAGTTCCTTTTCTCATCGCTGACAAAATAACTATCACCCAGTATTAAAGGAGAAAAGGTTTATTATTCCTTACAGTTTGTAGAGATATTAGTTCCCCATTGGCTGGCTCCAAGGCAGACTGCCATGGCAGAGGAGCATTGCAAAAGAGAACTAGTTCATGGCAGACAGAAGGCAGGAAGGCAGCAAAGTACTGAAGCAGCAGGCAGCAAGCAGCCACAGTGACAACAACAGTTCTCTTTCTGTCCCTTATATTATATCTAGACTATACACACTTATCATGGGTAGCAATCACACCCAGGGTGATAATCCTTCCCATTATCCACACTCAGGTCTATGCCAAACCAAGCAGTGCACTAATTTAGTAATCACACACCCTTAATCACAGCATCATATAATCTAGATCTAGCCACCCCTGAGAAAGCCCTATCTATCACTACCTCAGGCCTCGGAGGACATCTAGACACAAGGCAGAACATATTCATAATTCTCACCACTAGGTCTTGCTTCAAGCAATAGACAGTCCTAGAGTTAGAGTTGGTAACTTAGAGTTGGTAACTTAAAAGGCAACCTAACTTTTAAGGTAATACTTCTATCCTCTTCTCTCTTCAGACATATAATCAATACAAGGCCTGTACCCACATCTCTTCCCACGTGGCGTATTGTTCTTTTTTTTTTTTTTTTTTTACTGGACCATGAAACCAAAAGCAAAACTTTCTTTTAGTCCTGGCTCTTTCCAAGGTTTTCTACTATTAGGACTGGCTGCATGGTTTAATAGCAGCAGATAACTTTTCCAGCAGAGAGAGACACAGCATGAAAATAAGTGAGCATGTCCTGGGTTGAAGAGATGTGGACGGAAAACAAAGCAGATCAGACCCCAGGAGACAGATTTTCAGCCTGGGGCTGGCAGGTGAGGAAGAAATGATACTGAAGTTATTTGTGTGGCCCATAGGTGGCTGACATTTCCAAGTCAGGGATGAAGTGCTTTTTAAAAAGCACATTTTAAAAACTACCAAATCAAGGTACGAGCTTGATAAGGTCTATCAGAATTTACTACGCATTCTCACAGTGAAAATTCAAAGAACTGAAACAATAGAAGAAAGACCTTCTTTCTACATGGTGGCAGCAAACCGGGTCAGGCTTCTAACCTGCTCCCCCAGTATAGGCCTGTGTTCCCTCACTGGTTTCTGTCCAGAGGTGGAAGGGTCAGGGTCTCTGCTGTGTAATTGTTTGTCCCCTAGAGAGTACTGTGCTGAATTTGACAACTGCCAAGATTTTTCCCCCTGTCTTTTCGAGAGACACATTCAAATAATCAAGCCTAACTGACCAGCATTTTAAAAAAATCTGATTCAGTGGCTCTGCTTGAACAAAATTTCCCCTTTTTTTGCAGAAGCTATTTCTTTGTAGCCTTCACTTAGCCTGGTTTCCAGCGAGAAGGTGCATAGAAATGCATGACCTCATTCTAGAGCATTTCATTTATCCCGTCGGCAGAACTTTACTGCGGATATACAATAGCCAGACCCTGTGCTATTGTGCGACTCTGGGAAATGAAGGATGGAAAATAGAGTCAGTTGCACCAAGGAGCATCCAATCTCAAGGATCTTTTCTTCCAGTGGGCAAAGAGAGGAGAATGAAGTTACAGTAAAATGTAGATAGTAAGACTATGTCTGCTGTGACTATGGCTGCAGTAAGAATACACTGAAGGGATGGCCAACCTGGAGAAGAGTTGATGAAGGAAGATGGATTTTGACAGCTCTGCAGACATTAGCTTGTTGGCACAGGGCATGAGGGAAGGTATTTGAGGGCAGAATGAGTCGTGAAAGTGCAAAGACACGGAGAAACACAGTGTGAATATGATACAGCGGGACCAAGGATGCTTTTCAGAACAGTCCACCTGGCCATGGAGCATGTAATGAGCTGGGGCAAGATCTGGAAAGGGATGAAGAAGTGAGAGCTCAGGGGGAGGTAAAGAGGCAGCAAGGTGGCTGCATCCATGGGCTCTAAAGACTGAGTACCTGGAAGGCTGAGGAGAGGGAGGCTCCAGGCGCACTAGTGGCCTACTCGACCACCAAGGGCAGGTAGATGATGCTGACATTTTATGACACATGAGATGGAAAGAGGGCAACGGGACAGGAGTGGGATGTCATTGCAAAGCTTAGGCATGAGGTCTGGGCTGGAGATCAGCAGAAAGTGTAGCTGCTAGAACCATAGGAAATGCTGGTTCATCCAAAGAGCTTCTAGTGAAAGTAGAAAATGGCCCAGGAAGTTACGAAGAACCAATTGCAAAAAATCTGGTGTTTTTTTGTTTGTTTGTTTGTTTTTTAGTTTTTTGAGACAGGTTTGTGCTTTGTAGTTCAGGCTGGCCCTGAGCTCACTATGTAACCCAGGCAAGCCTCAAACTCAGAACAATCCTCTTGCCTCTGCCTCCTGACAGCTAGGATTATAGGCATGAGTCACCACACCTGACATTGTTGTATGTGGTTACTGGTGATCAGACCCAGGCCCAGACAGGCGCCAGAACTACTGAACTAAATCCCCGGCCCAACACAGCTTTTTTTTTTTTTTTAATCAGAGAGTTTATCGGTGTGGTGCATAAGGGTGTTCCAGAACAGTACTGAACACTTTAAAACTGAAGGCTTTCTGGAGGAGGAAGGCGAGTCTCTCTTGCCAGACTAAGGGTCTTACTCCCCGACCTGGCAGGACATGGGCATGCCAGGAAGACATGGTGTTCTGACCTGCCAGGAGAGGAAGGGGGAGCTCATGTTAATGAGCAGTGAGACCAGCCAGACCTTTCTGGCACAACATTCCCAGAATCCAGGCCAGCGCTCCCATTAGATACGGTGAGGTGAGGCTCACAGAACAGGAAACAAGCAATTACGTGAGGTTTTCAAGAAGGCCTTTTGTTAGACCAGACAGCCAGGCCTGAGGTGGACAGGTGGTGTCACGGAGCACAAAGCCAAGAGAGAAAGGGGTGGCATGAAAACCAGCTCTGAGGACATAGTAACCCCAAGCTCCATCTAAGCGCTGGGCAGAAGGGCGAGTATAAGTGGATAATTATGTTGACAAGAAAAGTTGGAAGTTATTTTTAATGGAAATCATACCAGTCATCTTTTAAACTCAATCATCCTTTTAACTCATTTTAAAATGCATGTTTTTAGAATTCTAGTGTCAGGAGAAAACTTAAGTCCTCCATTTCACATGGTGTCTAAGGATATTTTTTGTCTGCACCAGGTGAGGTTTACAGTGTCTTGTGAGTTGGAGTCTTAGGGCTGAAATGTCCCCTGAATGCTAAGTCCATTTTTAGATAGAGGAGTCCTGAGTCTTGTCACACATTGGCTCTGTGATTTATTTGGCCTATTGTCCCTGCAATGGTATCTTTTTAGGTGATAGCACTGTGTAAAACAAAAGTGGATTCAGGGCCAGTGTCCAGGAGATTTACCTATGTTTTCCCTCCTTTCCATTTTGTTATAGTTAAAAAGTATCACTCTAAGCATTTTGTGAGAATAAGAATTATTCGTATTTACTTCTCTCCAGGCCTGATGTGTTTATATTCTGGTCTTGTGACATTCACACAACCTCCAGTTTATTTGTTTTCTTCTTTTGGTTGTCGGTGGAGCTGCTGACAGGGCTGTCTGGGGAAGACAGCCTTCCCCTGTTAAATATTTTTGTTCCTCTACTTCCTTGGTCTTCACTCCTCGGTCAGGAACCCGAAGTGTGACTCTATTTCTGTAAGTTAATCAACTCTCACCTTTATATTTAAAGTACTTTAATTTAATCAATATAGTGACAGGATGAACTTGCTTCTCCTGTTTTCACAGTGAATAGATCAATCAGGGAAGGAGCAGAATCGTAAATGTCTCTCCATATTTCTGAAGAGAATTTATATGTATTTCATCTATTTAGCATAATTGAAAGTAAAATATTAGAAATTATTTTCAACTAATGATAAATATATCAAACAAATGTGGATTCAGGAGGATTGTTAACACATCGTATACCAGAAAATTAAGTAATAGGAAACAGAGCTTTCCAAGATCTATTAAAGCTTATCTATTGAATCAAGAGTTCAGGATTGGGAGGAATATTTTAGCATAATCTAAACATTTATACTGGATTCTCACCGTATTTTTGCTATGGGAAGACAAAAATCTAAGAGCATGGTTCAGAATCAGTTGAAAGGCTTGGTGGAAGAGTCCCAAATTCTGATTCAACAGGTATAAGATAGGGACAGAGATTCTGCCTTGTGAACAAATACCTAGATAATACTGATATTGTTGGGGCCAGAGCACTATGAACATAGTCTTCTAAGTGCTGATGGCTGATGTGGAGTGTATCAGAACGGTTAGGGAATCGCTATCAAAGGCCTGAAGCCTCGTATAGTACTGAACTCTATACACACTCTGTTTTTCCTGTATATACACATTCATTGGAGTAATGTTATATTTGGCATTGTAAGTTTTTCTACCATAAAAACTAACAATAAAATAGAATTATAGCAATATATTGTAATAAGATTTCCAGGATCATTACTCTTGTACTTTGGGGCCGTATTGAGTAAGATACAGATACTTGATAGTTTTCTTGATAACCTAGACAACAACTCTGACTAAAGAATGGGTCACTTATATAGCATAGACATACTGATTGATCAATTGTTAACACATCATGAAGGATATAATTTCCCTGCATTTATTGGTATGGTATAGTATAGTATAGTATAGTATAGTATAGTATAGTATAGTATAGTATATGTTTAGGTAAAAACAAAATAAAAAGACTCAGAAATGTATTCTTATCCCAATTAGGTAACAGAGAGAGGAGAAAATACACCAAAAGTAAGAACCATCAAATTAAACTTCACACAAAAAACAAATAATAATTCTATTTACTTTGTTAAAACAAGTATGATGTAAAACAAGTATGATTAAGGAGTCAGTGATACATTTTGCAAAAGATATGAGCTTTAAAGTTTGAATCTTGAATTTATTTCTTGGTTAAATGATTTTAAGCAGATACTTAATTCTTTTTAGCCTCAGGTTCTTTGTCTATAAATGAAGACAATACTGATGGTTAATATGAGGATTAATGATAATATAAACAAGGCACCTATGACTATGCCTGTCTTATAGCTAGAGAACCACTAGTACTGATCACTATCAACATTATTATTACAAGTTGAGTCATTTATACATTTATTAGAATAGACCAAGTTTAGTATCTATTTAAAGGCTCTTCATGTACTAGCAACATAACCATGTTTAGGATTACACTGTCCTGGTTACAAATATCATGCAGTTGACTTAGTGTCAGCACTTGGCATGATCTTTATATAAAGAAAAGTCATTAGGCCTAGATGATTTGACATTTAGATGTTAATATTGAACAGTTTTATATGCCTGGCACTTACTCAGCACTTTCTGTAAGTAGTATGATTTCATCTTTACAAAAGTCCTATGAGGTGGTCACTGTTATGAGCACCCTCTTATAAATGAAGACACAGAAGCTCAGAAATGTTTTGGCTGAAAGTAACACAGAGTTGAGAGCTGTAACCATCAGAGTACAGAGCCTGGCTCTCGGCCACTACATTGTCCAGCCACCTCCTTGGAGGAAAACTGATAGCAGTGTAAGCAAGAATTGCAGAGATCTCGAGAACATTCCAGAAGCTTCTTTTCTCCTGTCTGGCTGAAGCACACAGGAGGCCTCCTGAGGCCTACCGTGAACAGGAAATCTCACAGCCTAAGCTGGGGGGCCGCGACTGAGTCACTGAGACCCGGTCTTATCATGTATAAAGTGCAGAAAACAATACTTACTTTAGAATTTGTTTTTAAGGATCTTAAGTAATGTGCCTGGGATCATAGTTAGTATTATTTTTCTCCATCTCTTACGACCTCAAATGGTACCAGTGTAACTTACTCTGAAATTTGAGCAGAAAATGAATAATATATGTACGTATAAGAGCACTCTATCACATTTTAGAAATAACCTCATTCTATTCTTTTAACAAATACTCATTGTGTACCTTCCACGTGTCATGTACTCTTTGAAACTTGACAATCCAAGGTGAAGAGAGAAGATAAAAACCCCTGCCTTGGTGGGCCTTAAATTTTAGAGTAGAGAATCAGTCTGTAAACAGGTACATGAGTACACCTCTAGTAGGTCAACTGTTGAGAAAAGCTGGAGAACATGTCGGGGTAACCGGGCCGTGATGTGGATGAGAAAAAACTGAGACAGATAAGTAGGGTTAGAGATAAGAAACAAATTAAAGACCAGACACAGCAAAGATGGGGTTGGAAGGACTCATCAGTCATATCGAATGAGTGCCGCGTTTATTTTTCAGCCTCTTTTTATATATCTTTTAGGCAGTGTTTATGTGTCGGTTAGTTTTGTTTATGGTATAAAAGTGAAAAAAAGTAGAATCAATGTGGTTATATATAATAGTCAATATATCATTTTTAAAAGTTATTCTTAGTTCTCTATTATCTACTTAATGACTAGCTGTTTTTTTGACTTGTCTACTTTAAGGTTAAAAGAACAGGTGGCTATCTCTGTGTAAGTCTGTTTTTAAGGTCACAGTCTAGAGACTGTTTTAAGTTGTTGTTTTGTAGAAAGCAACAGTTGTTTTGAGGGAGGTGAAGAGTATTGGGCCCTGATCTAGGAACCAGTTTAACCCCCTCTCTCCCTTGCAGGTACTGGGCAGCATCTATTTAGGCTCAGACTTCCTGAGTTATCAGGGCAGCGCCCGTCGGGAGCAGACTTTTAGGCCTGTTGACCGGGAGAGAAGACAGCCACAGCACTGTAGGAGACAGCTCCCAATAAGAACACAGCACTGATCAAAACTTTTCCCTCCAATAAACATGACATAAAATGATAAACAAAATATAAATAATAAGTCCATTGGGAAAAATGTATCAATAATGTCCAGATACTCTTAAAACATGAAAAGCACATGATTGAGTTTGTTGTCATTTCTTAGGAGATCCTTGCTGGCTCTGTGATTTCAACAACATGAATCCAACGTACATAATGTAAGCTCTTATGGCTCCATATACATCAAGCAAGGCCCTGGGCAGGGGATCACAGAGGGCAAAATTCCCAGGAAAATCGGTCACACCGCTTGACTATAGAGCTGGATTTGACCAACATGAGTTCCAAACCCACCTCCACTGATTTTTAGTGAATGAGCACAGGACAAGGTAACTGCTAGAGCCTTAGTCTCAACACAACTAAAATAATATCAGCAATGTGTACTTCATAAGTCGGCAAAACATTAAACAAGACAGAATATGTAAAAGGCTCAGTATCGTAGCCAGTACACAAAAGGCAATCAATAAATATTTGTCAAATAAATAAATAAGTCCATTAATTTAGTGACTGAGGCTATTTGTGCTTTTGTAACCAGGACCCATTTATCAACCATCTTTCCAGTAATGTTGACCTAAAAAGTTTGCCAATACCTCTTAGGAATAAAACTTTTTTGCTTCTTTTTTTGTATTTCTACCACAAATTCATTTATATTAAGAACTGCCGATCTCAGGGACCATGCCAAGCTCTAGGTTTCTCTGATGATACCATTATGGTTTTACAGAGTTAAGCATTTAATTTTTGAAAAAAAATACTACTCAGTGAAAATTATGTTCTGGACATAATAGACCCAAAATTAACATTACTTTTTTAAAAAAGTGGTTTTGGCTTAACTCGGTACACAAGACATTCATGGCCGACTACAGAAGTGATGGATTACAAAAACAGAGATTGAAAATTAACCCAAATGTTTATAGCAAAACTGAGCATCAGGATGTGGGGACCTGAGGACAATCTATTTCTAAATGGTGAGCTGGAATGTAGAGGCATAAGAACTCAGGAGCTGAATCGTAATCATGAAGTTTTTCCCTCAGTTTTATTAAACTAGGCTCAAAATAGCATCTTATTTTCTAATGCAAATAAAATGACAGCTCATGATATTTTTTTTTTCTTTTTAAAAATTTTCTCTTTCCTTTCCCTCCCTGATTTCAGTAATGGAGATAGCCCAGGACATCTGCACTGAACTACATCCCCAGCTAACATTTTGTATTTTTACTTTTCAACAGGGCCTTGCTGCCATTTGTGATCTCCTACCTCAGTCTTCCAAACCGCTGGGATCACAGGCACAGGCTCCCATGCCATGTTTAGCAATATCTTTTTATAGCAAGACACTTGTACTTAAGAGCAGATTACGACAATACCAGGAAGACATTCAGTTATTTGTTCTTTTAAATTAGGGCTCCACAACATCAGGGACTCGCTGACTTACGCTTCTGTGAGTAGAGGTTGTTGTTGGAAAGCTCTATGGCAGAAATCCTCCCGTGATCAGAGCACTAAGCTGGGCCTGTCCACAGAGAGTTTGGGTTTTTCACACAGTCTCATCTATATATTTCCATATCTCTCTGGGAAGCTGGGGAGGACAAATTTGTAATATTTACTCTGCAAAGACAATCCACAAGATTTCTTTACAGTAGCTAGTCACGATCTCCATCAAAATTTCTCAGAGAGAAGGCAATTGTATATGATATGTCTTATCACACAAAATGATTGACTTCATTGTAGGGTAGAAAAACAAAAGATATTCCTTCGACTACTCCTACATTCAGCCCCTCTGCAAGATCCACTTAATCTTTTTCCTCTCTTTTTTTTTGTTTATTTGTTTTAATAAATTGAGTTTTTAGGAATACACTCTGTTCACATTCCTTATTCTTACTCTAATTGTCTGTTTCCTTGAGGAGTTGATGTCTGACAGGTGTGCGTCCGGATGACTGCAAATGTACTTGAACAAAAATTCCTTCTGTGCAAATTATACAAATGGGCCTGTTCTCACCTACCATTTCCTTCACTCTATCTCTCTTTGCAAAATAAATGACAATAATAAAATGTCTAGGATTTTTTTGAGGTGATTCTTAAGTGAATAATGGATGCGAATGGATTCACCTGCGCTGTGCGATCAAAGCTCTGATTGATGGGGAAAGATGTATAGTGTTAAATTGCAGTTTCATACCTGGCTGAAGTCCTCTGTATAATCAGATATTTCCTTTCCAATTTAAAGTAGTCAGTTCTCAGTATGAGTTGAAAATATTCAATAACCAGAACGATACTTATTTCTCCTTAACACTTTTCCCCAATAGTTTTGTGTTTAAATTTGCACTGCTATATAGCATAGCTGGATTAGCTATAGAAGCCCAGACATATTGGGAGGAAAAATGTTCCTGTTGAGTGACTTCCCCATTTCTCAGCACACGCTACGTGGCGCAGATGTTCACGGCTATTTCGTGTACTGGTTTACACGGTATTAGAAATTGATTCTGATGGGAAGGATAACAAAGAGTTGGAACTTGTAAACGGCAGCTGGAGTGGAGGACTGAAAATCCCCCAAGTTTTATGGATACAGTGTGCTTTCCTTGATATTTTTGCCAAAGAAAACTTTCTCCTGGAAAACTAGGAAGAAGTACAAGAGCTGTGCCAGCACCAAGTCATGAAAATCCCTGAGTTTCAAGCCCTTCTTAAATATGACTGCAAATTTCTCAAGATTGTATACTATTTAATCTTTGTTGTGGTGGTATTGGTTGTTTTGTGCTGTTTTTTTGAGACAGGGTGTTGCTATACAGTTGGGGCTGGCTTTGAGCTCACTATGTGGCCCAGGCTGTCCTTGAACTCACAGTGCTCCTCCTGCCTCAGCCTCCAGAGTGCTGGGATTACAGGCGTGAGCCACCATGCTGGCCAACATCATTACACCTTATAGCTGCACATTCTATCAATTCTAAACACTGAGAAGTGAAATCCTACAGCTGTCCCGGTGTCTGTGCTATCAAAGATCCTTTAAGTTGGATACATTCATCCAGCTTCTTATTTTAGGTGTTTTTTTTTTTAAGACAAGGTCTCACTTTGTAGTTCAGGCTAGACCTGAGCTCACTATGTACTCAGGCAAGCCTTGAACTCACAGCAATCCTCCTGCTTCTGCCTCCCAAGTGCTGGGACTACAGGTCTGAACTATCACACCTGGCACTGGTATGTGGTACTGATTGCTGATGGGAGTGAGTCACCATGCCTGGCATTATTGTATGTGGTTACCGGAGATAGAACCTGAGTCCTTGTGCTTACAAGACAGGTGCAAAAACCACTGAGCTAAATCCCCCGCCCTTTTTTAGTATTTAAACACAGATTTGTGTATGGAGGTTAAGATTCTTATTTCAAAGGAACTTCAGGGATTTCAGCAATTACATCCTCAAAAGACTAAATAAACACAAATGACAGAATTGTTAGACAATAAAGGTGGTTATGGATAAAGACTGAGATAAATCAGACTCGGACATGAATTGTCTTTGACTCCAAATGTCCTTCTCCTTCCTTATCTAGCTGGTGTAACAATACTCCTACTTCAACCATTGTAAATCTGGTTGTATTCATTCTTTAAACCCTGTTCAAATATATTCTGCACCCAAAAAGACACTCGGTGTGCATCACTCTCTTTGTGCTCATTAGCTCATTTATTACCCAAAACATGGAATAATTTTTTTAAAAAATCCCATTTTAGAGAAATTTATAATTCAGAGAGTGTGAAATTTATAATTCATAGAGTGTCCCCAAAGAATTCATTTATTATGCTCAGATAACTATAAATTTAGCACTAAAGTGTTCCTAACTAAAAACTTCATTATTTAAACAAATGAAGTATAAAAGGTATAGGTAGAGGAAGAGAGATAGACTAGAAAGAAGAAAGGGAAAATTTTTGAGTAAAAGAGATATAAAAATATGTATCAATTGCAATGTATAGATCTTATTGGGATCTTTATTTTGAACAAACTGTGAAGAAATCCTCATGAGTTAATTATGGATAACTGCACACTAATTCGATCTTAGCAAGAAATTAGCTTGTTAGGAGAAATAATAGCATTTTGATTATTTATCTTGCTGTCCTTTTATTTAGACAGTAAAAATATTTATGGGTGAAGTGATACAAAATTGAGGACTTAATTCAAAATAATCTAATATCGGGCCGGGGAGTTAGCTCAGTGGTTCTGGCGCCTGTCTTGCAAGCGCAAGGGCCCGGGTTGGATTCCCCAGTAACCACATAACAATACTGGGTGTGAAGACTCACACCCAGCAGCAACCAGTACCACATACCACAGTGCCGGGCGTGGTGGCTCACGCCTGTAATCCCAGCACTCGGGAGGCAGAGGCAGGAGGATTGTGATGTGAGTTTGAGGCTGAGCTCAGGGCCAGCCTGAACCACAAAGCGAGACCCTGTCTCAGAAAACCTAAAAAAAAAAAATAATAATAATAATAATAATAATAATTTAATATGTATATGTGGGTGTGGAGGAAGGACGGTAACATAGATAAAAAGACTGATCATGTGTTGAGAATTATAGAGGCTGGGTGATGGGACTATTGCTGAAGTTTATTATAGGATTTTATCTCTTTTGTAAATGCTTGAAAATTTTCATAATAGTCTAAGAAAAAATAATTCTAGCTTGTGACACTATTGAGACACCTGGCAATACAAAATTATGAAGAAGGACTTTACTGTCAGTAGAACTAGCATACATAAAGCCTCCGGGCAGGTGAGCTCACACATCAAAATTAGCAAATATATGAAGAAATTAGCTTTTCAGTTGAGGCCAATATCTGTACGCATATATGTGCACACATATACACATACAGTGAGAGAGAAGGAGAGAGAGATACTGATTTGAGGCTGTAAGAATTCCAAATAATGGAATTAACATACCAAATCTACAAAAAAGGACATTCAAAATAATTAAAGACATGAAGGAAGTAATTGAAACCACAAATAAAGAACAGAATACTTTTTAGGAACATCAGGAATATTTGAAATTAAAAAATGCCAGTAACAACAAAATAGATTTTCTATAAAGGAAAATGACATTTGATAGAGCTAGAAACTCAATAGATGGGTCAAAGACGGATTAAAACTAAAGTGAGGAGGGAAATAGTGAATTAGAAGGTCCAAGGAAATAATCCAAATACAGCACAAAGATAAAAGAAGATGAAATATGATAGGCTAAGAAATAGAAAGGCTCTAAATCCACGTCTCACGGCAATTTCAGCGACAAAAATTCAGGAAGGGAAGAACTGGAAGGGTGGGTTTTTTCTAGAATTAATGAAAAACACAAAAATCTTGGATTCAGAAAACATCACCAATTCTTAGACACTGCCTTAGGACACATGATCGCTACATTGTGCAGCACTAAGAACAAAGAGAAAATTCGCAAGAACACTCGGACATGGGAGTGCCACGAAGGCAGAAACCACGTCAGATGCAAAACACATTCAACAGCAGCAGCTGAGATCTTGAGATGGAAATAGTATTTTGAAAACACTAAGGGAGAAAAATGGCCATCAGCCTAGGATGAGAGTCATGCTTTGTCATTGTTAACTTAAGGCAGTGCTACATAGACTAAAAGACAGTATCAATGGTAGAATTGCAAATAGAAATAAACAAGTCCACATACTTATGGGAAATTTAACATAGATTTCTCAGCAAACTTTAGATTGAGCAGAAAAGAAAAACAGTAAGGTTATAGAAGATATATAACATTATATATATAAACATTACATTTTATATAAACATTATGTATTATATTTTATATAAACACTATAACAAGCTTGATTTTACAACTGAATATAGAACTTTAAATCCCAAATGAGAGAAACAACATTATTTCCTTACATGCATAGAAGGGTAATAAAAATCAGCCTCAAAATTTCATCAAATATGAAAGAGTCGGTATTATGGAAAGCATATGAAGTGAACACAAAGCAATTTAATTGTAATCAATTATCAAAAGACAAAAAAAATTAGAGAAGACTCAAATAAATGAAGATCTCATGTGTGCTGAGGAATAGAAAATCAAATTCCATTGGGCATGTATTGTACAACTGTAATCCCAGGATTCTGGGAAGCTGAGGCCAGAGGATCACACGTTCTAGTCCAGCCTGGACAAATTAATCTCTTACTGGGACTCTGCCTCTGAAAATAAAATATAATAATAACATAAAGAAAAAAAAGGCTGGAAATGTAGATCAACAACATGAAGGCCCTGGGTTCAATCTCTAATAGTGAGAACAAGGGATAAATTCTATAATAAATACCCTAAGTATTTTTCTTAGAATTTGCAGGTTGCTTTTTGAATGATGTAGGAAGAGAAAATGGCTAAGATTTACACAGAGAGTTCTGAAGGTGAAAACGGAGAAAGACTGGACTGTTTACCCTATCATCTTCCTACTCAGAGGTATGGCACTGCTATTTTCAAGCAGACAGTATCATAGTCATAGTGACTGACAAAACAAAAGCACCAAGAACATGAATGAAACGTAATATGGAAACATGATAAACATGTTAACATGATAAACATGTCAACATGATAAACATGTTGATAAACAGGCATGTCCAAGCCATATTGAAAGGCCTGGATATTAATTGTTACTAAGAAATTCACGATATATATGAGAAAATAACAAAATTCAGTGCTCATTTCATGTCATATGCAAAAATTCTTGCCCTTAGACTAAAAGCATAAATATAAAAAGCAAAGCTTTAAGATCAATAGAAAGTAGGATAGAAAAATCTCTTTATAACATTGGAATATGGAAAAGTTTCTTTAAAATACAACGAAGCACAGGCCATTAAAAAGGTTTAGTAATTTAAAAATAATAAATCTTTGCTTAAGAAAAATACCACAACGAAAGGCACAATATTGACTCAGAAAAGATATGCTCGTACTTAAAATCAGCAAGATTAAGTAACTAATAGATCCTAAAAACCAGTAAATAAGAAATAGCCTGTGGAGAATATTTCAATAAAGAAATGATACAAAAAAATCAAAATGTCCAATCAACAAAATATATGCTAAACTCTAGTAGGAATCAGAAAAAAAATGCAAATTAAACATATCACTCCACACAAATAAAAGGTTAAAAAATTTCTAATTTACCATTGATGGAATTAAGTCAGTACAATTTTGGGATCATGTTGTGATTTGGAATAGTAAGTTGAAGATATCTGTATCTTACCCCATAATTTAACTACTCAATAATTCAACTTCTAGAAATATTCTAGCCTTAAAGAAGCAAGTATACATGTACAAGGAGCCAGTAACCAGAATCCAAAAAAATCATCTCTGAAAGCCATCTAAATATTCATCAAAAGGTGATGAATAAATGATTATTACATATTCTTACACTAAAATGCAGTACAGTAGAAGTGAATGAGTAATACCCATGTACTATTCTAAATAAATCTCAAAGAACAATGGACAAAAATGATATGCTCTTAGATATATGAAACTTAAATCAAAATAATTATTGGCTATATATATATATTTTATAGACATATATTTATATATATTTATATAGATATATATGTATAGATATAGATATAGATATGTATATATTAGAAAAGTGAGAAAATAGGTGTCCGAAAATTAGGGTAGTAGATAAGAAAGGATGGTAAGAAAATATGATTCAGGGGTGAGAGATAGAGGACATCAATGTGCCACCATTTTTTCTTCCTTTAAAGAGATATAAAATTATAAAAAAATATTAAAATTTAATGAAGCTAGGGATGGAGAAGAGGTTGTTTTATTCTATGTGTCACTTTGGAATTGAAATTTCTATAATTAAAAAGATCATAGAATTGCCCACACGCATTCAAACTCACACAAAAATGACAAGAATAATTCATTTCCAAACATAGTTTGGAAAATGCTTAGAAATTTGCAGAGCCGAGCTTTTCCTCACAGTTGTCCTACTCCAAAGCTGAAGCCTCCCCTACAGGTCAGGCTCTGGGTCCCTGCCTTTGTCACTTACGACCTCTCTGAGCGACACTCTGGACGGCTCCAGACAC
>PVIR01034120.1:0-17395 GCA_004026965.1 Petromus typicus
GTATTGTTGTATGTGATTTCTGGGGATCGAACCCTGGTCCTTGCACTTGCAAAGCAGGCACAGGAACCACTGAACTAAATCCCTGGCCCTTTCTGTCTTTTCTTTGTGGCACCTCTGTGGGCGAGAATGATCTTCCTGTTTTATTTTAGAAGATAAAATTGGCCATCAGCAAAATCTGACACCCTCCTTTCCTTCCCTTGTGTTTTCCCCTTTCTTGGGCTGCCCTGCCTGATTTGAAGTAGCACAGTATAGTGGAAAAAAGATTCAATTTGAATCTCATTAGAGCTGGGCTGGACTCCTGGCCTTACCTAAGGCTGTGTAGAGTTGTTTAACCTTGTGAGCTGAAGTTTCCCACCTATTTACTGGGCCAGCAGCACTCATGATTGGAAAGCTATGGTGAGAGCTTGTTGGCACTGTAAGTCGCGAATGGGAACTGAGTGGCCAGTAAGAGGGAATCACCCCTTCTCTCCCTCTGACACCCCCGTTCTTGATCTCTGCCTCTCTCTTGGACTTTAGTGACATGAGTTGAGGTCCTGGTTCCTGGAAAGATGAAATGCTACAAAAAGTAGATGCTAGAAAACTTTATAAGAAAGAAGAAAATGCAGATCTATGACTTTTGCTACTTAAAGGTTTTATACACAAAACCTGATAGATTTGAATCCAGTTCAGTTCCACACAGCCTGGCCGCTCAGCACTTGCAACTTGAACCGAACTGGCTCAGGGACATAAGATTCCTGTCTCAAGATATTCACACTTAGGTCCTGGAGAAGGTTATGGTGATTAATTGATTGACTAATTGGAATCTGGTTATGGATTGAGTATCTTCTCTGGAAATACTCGGGACAAGGTGTGTTTCAGGTTTTGGAATTTTTTCTCATTTTGAAATATTTGCATATACATAATGAAATATTTTGGGGTTGAGACTGAGGTCTAAACACAAAATTCACTTCTATTATATACACACATTACCTAAAGGTAACTGTATACAATATTTACACATATTTGTGCACAAAACAAAGCTTGATGGTATGAACATTTCTATTTGAGGCATTATATCAGTGCTCAAAAGTTTTTTTATTTTAAAGCATTTGGGATCATGGATATTTGGGGTAAGGATTGTCTTAGTTACTTTTTCTTATTTTTCAGGTAAAATACCCAACACCCAAAGTTAAAGAAGGAAAAGTTGATTTTGGTTTATAGCTTGCAGAGATTTCAGTTCACAGTCGAGTGGCACCAAGGAAGGGTGGTGTGGCAGAGGAACATCGCAGAAGAGAAACAGCCCATAGTGTTGCAGGGCAAGCAGAAGGCATAAAAGCAGGGAGGAAGCAAGAGAATAGCAGTAAAAAGTCTCTCCCTTTTATTCTTTCTAAACTACCAGTCTTTTGGGTGGTGCCAGTCGCACCTAAGGTGGGCCTTCCCATTATCCACACCCAGAACAATGGTAAACCAGTCAGTGAATTAATGTAATGATCACATACTCTTAATTTCAGCATCACACTCCCTAGATCCATCCTCCTCTGAAAGGCCCCACCTATGAACACAAGAGGCTTTGAGGGGATTTCTATATACAAGCCATAATATTTCACCCCGGCCCCACCCCAAAGACTCATGCACATCATTTTACGTAAAGGTGTTCAGCTCATTTCTAAAAGTTGCTAAAGACCTAATAGTTTTGGCATTGCTGAAAAGTCCAATTTTAAAGTCTTCTCTGAAATTTGAGGCAAAATTTTATTTTCAAGCCCCTGTATGAATGAAAAGAAACATTTCCAACCTATTAGAATGCAAGATAAACATTTCCATTCCAGAAGAGACAAATAGAAGGATATAAAGGAACAAGACCAAAGCAAGTACAAAATCCAGCAGGGCAAACATTAAGTCCCATATTTCCATGTCCAGCATCAAAGGAATTCGGTCACAAGATATGAACTCTAAAGGGTTTGAGAGGCTCTGCCCTATGGCAGAGCTGATGGTTGTGGTTTCTCTCTTGGGCCAGCCTTGCTCACTTCTTGCAGCTTCCCTCAGAAGATGGATGTGCCAGTCTTCATTGTTCTCGGGGCTACATTGTGCCTTTGACTTCATTCTAACATCTCTACAAAACTTCCTCTCAGTTGCATGCTGCCTGACATCCGAGGCTTTTTCCTGAAACATGAGTGGAAACCTTCCTGACCACACAACTCTTGCATTTTCATGGACCCCAAATGAACACCTTCTGGATGACACGGGGGTCTGTTGTTGGAGCAATAGCCAGGTTTCCTTTTCTCTGGGCTGCAGGGTGGAATACAGGGATCACATGAGTCACAATAGCAGCATGAATCTGATCTGGAGGAGTAAATTTTCCAGGCTGCTCTTCTGGAGAACGATGTTCTGGAGCTCTCCTTTTAAAGCAGTCTTTCAGCTTTCTAATTTCAAGATTGCAAGGGCTGTGGTCCTGCTTGTGATGTCCACAGACCATCTTTTCTATTGTCCTTTTCCTTCTCAGCCATCATATTCTTTTCTCCTCCATCTTTGTAATCCACAGCATTGCTAGAGGTTTCTGTCTGGCCAAACTCAAAATGTTTAATTCCTTCTGATGGGCTCTTTGCTTTTGATTCTCAACAGATCTTGATAAAAGTCCCCAAAAGTAGTCATGCCACCACTTCACATTAGACTGTCTTGAAATTTCTTCTGTGAGACTAATTAGTTTTCTGCTTTTAATCTCAATATCAGGAAAGGTCTCTGGACATGAGAAAAAATGCAAACAAATTGCCAAAGCATAACACACATAACCTGGAGTCCAACAGCCAGTGCAGTCCATCTTCCCTATAGAAACCTCTTGAGCCTAGTCTCTACCTGTTGAATTTCTATCAGCTCTATGGTCTGAACAGAATCTCTCATCAAATACAGTTTAAAGCATTCCAGGGCTGCTTCTTCAGTAGGCATCCCCAGACCTTTCCAGGATCTTCTCATAAGGTGGTTCTAAACGGTCCTAAACCACATGGGCAGGTAACATCACATCAGTCATTCATTTCTCCGATGTCAAAATCTATCACTGCTGAGACAAAATACCAAAAGTTAAAGGAAGAAAGGTTTATTTGATCTCAGTCCATAGTTAGCTGGCTCCAAATCTTGGTGCTGTGGCAGGGGGACATTGCAGAGAAGAAATAGTCTGTGGTAGGGCAGGCAGGAAGCAGGAAAGCAACAAAGAAATAAAGCAGAAGTAGCGATAAGCCTCTTCATTTTCCCTCTTCTAGGCCACTTGCCTTTGGGGTGGTGCTGCCACATTCAGGATGGGCCTTCCTATTACTGACACCAGAACTATGCTAAACCAGTCAGTGGACTAATTTAGTAATTACATGTCTTTAATGCCAGTATCACACCCTCAACTTCAGCATGATAATATAAGGCCCTCTTGGTTTGGTGTTTATTTAATACACACTTTTCCTTAGATTACAATAAGATAAGGTTTATATATTTTGAAAAATTTTTCTTCCACTTCTATTTTTATGTAATATTATAGGGCAATTCATCCCTTTATTAAAAAGAGTATTTTTTTCCAATACCTAGATAGTACCTAGGACCTTGTGCATGTTAGATAAGGACTGTACCACTTAACTACCTCCCAGACCCAAGGTGTTCTTGATTTGCCTCTGGGATGTTCTAGGCCTGCTGTGCATGTGTGTGTGTGTGTGTGTGTGTGTGTGTGTGTGTGTGTATGTGTGTGTGTGTGTAGTGTGTATGTATGTGTTGGTTTGACAGAGTTGAAACCCATAAAAATTGTTACTGGTCCAGTGGAACAACTGATCATTGGTGGGTGGTTGCCATGCCTGTGGCAGCAGCTAGATCAAAAAGACACAGAGTCTACAATGAGCCTGGCTCCAGGGCTACTCCCAAGGCACAGTGGTCTTTTTGGAGTCCTTAGTGGGAAAACCTTAGGAGTTGGGCTTTGACATCACCAAATTGAAATTAAAATCTTCCCAGCATATTTACTAGTTGACTCACTGCAATTCACTTAACCTCATGGGTCTCCTGCTCTTGATTTGCAGAATGGGGCTAACAATGTCCTCCTAAGAGCTGTTAGGTAAATTCCAGTTATAGGGCAATTGTCTTACCAACTCACAAAAGTAGATTTTGGATAAGTGAAGTTCCTTCATCTACTTTCTCTTACTAAAATAGCAAAGCTGACACTGAGTAATTTATTAAGAGAGGAAGCTTGTTTTGGCTCTTGATTCTGGAGGCTGAGAACTCTAACACTGAACAATTGTGTCTGGAAGGTATCTTAAGCTGGTTCCTAGAGTGACAGGAAGGAGAAGGGCAAGTAGGCACATGTGGAAGACAGAAAAAGCAGTCAGATTCCTGGCATGACTAATATATTTCTTATATGAAAAAGTTCTCTATCATTGGTCATTCAAGAGATGTAAATGAAAACAACACCAAGATTTCAGTTACTCTAGAAAGAATGGCTATTACAAAGAAGTCAAACTGAAAAAGAAATCAACTGAAAAGAAATGCTGGCAGTGTTGTAGGGAAAAAGGAACTCTTTTTTACTGTTGGAGAGAGTGTAGACTGGTACAGCCACTGTGGAAATAAGTGTGGAGATTCCTAAATAAACTGAAAGTAGATCTTCTACTTGACTATTCCCCTTGTTGATATTTTCCCCAAAGAATTGAAAGTATTATACCACAGTGATGCATGCACACTTATGTTTATAGCAGCAGAGTTTATATTAGCTAAATATTGAAAACAGCACAAAAGCCTGTCATCTGATGAGTGAATAAAGAAGATGCATATTTTTAAAAAGTATACAATAGAGTACTATTCTAGCATAAAGAATAAACTTGAGGAGGGCTGGGGAGTTAGCTCAGTGGTTCTGGCGTCTGTCTTGCAAACGCAAGGACCCGGGTTCAATCCCTGGTAACCACATACCATACTGGGCATGGAGACTCATGCCCAGAAGCAATCAGTACCACATACCACAGTGTTGGGCATGGTGGCTCACGCCTGTAATCCTGGCACTTGGGAGGCAGAGGCAAGAGGATCGCTGTGATATGAGTTTGAGGCTGAGCTCAGGGCCAGCCTGAACCACAAAGTGATACCCTGTCTCAAAACAAACAAACAAACAAACAAACAAAAAAACAAAACAAAACCAAAAAACCCCACAAAAAACAAAAAAATGAGACAAATGGATGTACTTTGTGACTACACTCTTAAGTGAAATAAATTAGACACACACGTGTAGATATTGTTTCTCTGGTGTAAGATACTAAGAGGGTAAACAAGAATGAAAATGTATAATAGATATTATAAATAGGAATAAAATATTCAAAAATGTGTCTAGTATGAAGGTAGGAGGAGGAAAGAAGCAAAGGAGAACAAAAAAGAGCATACGGAAAAATGTAAAAAATGTACTTATAAATAAGGTGGGAAAGAGGAGTTGAAGGGAGGAGAGGGGAATGAGAAGAAAGAGATGAATCAAGATCTGTCATGTAAGGGACAAATTCCCTATGATAAATATTACCATTATGTATGTCTACAATACAGCATAAAATTAATTTAAAAAACTAATGCATTTTCCTGATAAATGAGTTAATCCATTTATGAGGCCTCTGCCTCACGACTCAAATCGCTCTCATTAGATCTCACCTCTTAGCATAGTCACACTGAGGAATTCAGGTTCCCAAGGGTGAACTCTGGGGACACACTTGCTCACAGAGGCAGGTGAGCAGAGGCTGGTGGGCACACGAGAGGTGATGTTTATCAAGCAGGAACAAGGTCTGCTTACAGCTAGGATTTCACCTAACAGCTCTGTTAGCTGAGTATTGTTGGCCCCATGTTGCAGAAGAGGAGCTGGAGACCTATGAGGTTAAGTGATCTGATGAAGGTCAGATAGCTGGTAAATGTGCCAGGCAGGATTTCAATTTAGATAGGAAGGATTTGAAAGCCCAGCTTTTAAGGTGAGCTGTTAAGGCAACTCACATCCTAAACCTGTCCTGCTGTAACCTTAAACTCTGGCTGGTAGGGCTGAACTAAATGGTAACACTTTTAGAATTTTAATTAACTTGAATTTGCATTAAAAACATATTCTATTCAGTTATTCTATAGGATGTTTTGTATGTCTGGAACATCTTAAACTTGTGAATATACTATTTCAAGTATAAATCTGGTGAACGCTAAATACAGATCAAATATTTGTAATACAAATCTAGTATTTTTGTCCAGATGCAATATAATGTATAAAACACCTCAGATTTCAAAGACACATTGGTTATAGATTAAAAGGATAATACCATATACTAAATATATTGAGTAAAAAAACTTTTAAAGGTTAATTTCACCTGTTTTTTACTTTAAATATTAAAAATTATGCTTAATTTTTTCATTGTCATACTAGCTATACGTATTTCTAGAATTATGTGTTTAGGTTCATGCATACATTGTGTATTGATTTTAATCAGGATAATTAACAAAACTATCTTATTCAACTTTGTCATTTCTTTAGGATGAGTACATTCAATAGCCCTGCCTTCTAGAAATGTACAGGAATGACTGCTAACTATATTTTCCCTATTGAGTGACAGAATGCCAGAACTCATTTAATATGGCTCTTTGAAAGTTTAAAATTAAATATGTGGCCCGAAACCTAGTTCTACTGGATAATGGTATTTATTCTAAGCCAGGATTTTGAATAAGTGAATGAAATTTGTTAATTTGTCAGGGTAACTACATGCAGAATATGATAGTAAGAAAACACTCCAAAAATGCATATTTTTTTCATTTCTCAGCTGGCCTTTCTAGCCCTGAAGTCAGACCTGGGGAGACCATCATGGAACCCCAGAGGACACCCCTGCTCTACCAGTCCTACCTGGAAAGGATGGATAAAAGGCAGAGGCCCTGGTACCAGATACAGAATAAAATTAGTAGAGTGATGAAACTGCTAAAGGGAGAAGGTTGCTGGGGAGGAAAGGAATCTGGCTCTGCCATGGTCCTAAAGACAGTCTTTGGAAGAGCTTCCAAAAACCAGACCCCACTCATACACATGACATCCCAGATCAGTAGCCACATGGCCTTCCAGCTCCAAGAGTGTAACTGATCCCATAAACAATTTCGACTTTGTTATCACAGCTGATTTCAGGGCTTTACTTTTGTCTGACTCCATTAATACAAAAGTTTTCTGTTTGACTTTTTCATTACTACTATATTTGTGAAGCTCAGACTTAATATTTGAAGTTGAAATTTTCTCTTTATACCAAACTTTCCTGACAGAGTAATATAGGTGTATTTCAGGGCAGAGAGGGAAGTGAGATGAGGTAACCTTCTAAGTTAACGAAGAGAACACAGATGATGCTGAGTGATACTTGAGTTATTTTAATAATTTGGGGCAGAAGAAAAAGGACTGTGGTGGGTAATTCTGATTTCTTTTGATGCCTTGTTTTATATTTTCCTGAGGTGCATTATAAAGTAATTGTTCAGTATTTTAATGTCTGTAATAATAATATTTCTCTCCTACAGTGTGTGAGGGGAGAGGAACCCATGTTAATTAATTAAAGTAAGGGTGATTTAGACCCTTAGCATCTGGCGATTTAATACTGATGCTATCAACTAAGCATTTGTAAGGCGTGCTAAAGGCACTTAAAATATGATGTCTTAATTACTTTTCTCATTGCTAAGACAAACTACCAAATATCCATAGTTAAAGGAGAGGAAATTTTTTCCCCCACACTGTTTGTAGAGGTTTCCATCCGTAGTTGGTTGGCTCCAAAGCAAGGTGGCATGGCAGAGAAGCAGTGCAGAGGAGAAATAGTCACAGGGGACAGAACAGCACCAGCGGCAGCAGCAGCAAGTGTACCTGCATTCTATCCTGTATTCCATCTGGGTGTAAGTCTGTTGATTGTAGAGACCTACACTCAAGGCTTCCATTATCCACACTTAGAATGATGCTAATTCTTAGTGGACTAATTTAGTGCCACTTGTCCTTAATCACAATATCTCAAGACCTAGATTCTGCCAGCTCTGAAAATTCTCACCTGTGAGGGCATGAGGCTTTTGGAGAACACCTGGACAGAAGATATAATACATAATCACATAATGAGTGATCATTTTCCAAGCAAAGATTGAAGGTATGAGGTGGTACAGAGGAATGAGTGAGTGAATATGGCCAAGACTGACAGTCACAGCTCTTTTTGTTCTTGGTATTTTGGGTTAATTTTGGAGGGCACAGTGATCTTCACTATTATACCACAGTTAGTACTGAACTGTATATATTATGGATTTTTCTATACAGGTATACTTGTGAAAAAGATGAGACTGAGGTCCCCCAGTCCCTTTTATGGCACTCCCTCAATGTCCTAATAACACCTCACTAGGCCCAGCCCTTAAAGTTTCCATGGACTCCTAATTGTGCCACTCTGGGCACAAGACCTCCAACACGTGAACACAAGGGGACCCTCAAGATGGGAACTACAGCGGGAGATCCTGAGGATGTCAGCACTGGCTGGAGCTGGAAGTTTTGGCGGAATCATACTGTTGGTGTGACAACGGCTTTCCTGTTGATTCTCTAGAACATTTCACAGATGCTGTTATGCACACTGGGGGCGGTAACTTCATAGAGTGAAAATGAGCTAGGAAAGACGTTGAGAAATGATGTCGAGCTGAGTTTGGTCACGGGGTCAAGCCTCAGTTGGGGCTTGTGCTGTTTGGTGTGTGCACTCTTCACTGTATCCAAGGAGTTTTGTGGTGAGGGTTACTGTCTTCCCAGCTGACGATGCTCCTTCCTGCTCTATAAGTTCATGGTTCAGTATTTTCAGTTCTTTACCACTTTGTTGGTTTGTTTACCCAATTTGTTTAGTCATTCATTTATTTACTCAGCAAACATTGATCTATTTACTACCAGGTACTAGAATGGTCTGGGCATACAAGGACATTCAAGATATTCCTTGCCATAGTCTTGAAGTTCATTCATTCATTTAGTAAGTATTTTAAAAAGTCAATAGACAGGCCTTACATGTGACAGGGACATGAGGCCCCATAGGAGGCTCTGGTTCTCCGATGGGTATTGATTAGATTTTGTTCATCTGCTACGTCCTTTCCATAGTTCTCAGGAAATTATTCAGGTAACTTTTCACATTGGAGTTTTTGTTTTACATTTTTTAAAAAAGCATGGTGTAAGCCTGTTTTCATAATGGAGCTGAAAAAGTGTGAAAGAATAAAGGCAGGAAAGTGGTTCTTATCCAAAACACATCAATGAGGCTCACAGGATGCACCAACCCAAGAGGAAAGAAAATCATTTACACTTTAATTTATGGGATTTATGAAATTTCATAAGAATCACCCCGATGAGTGGTTCACAAGAGGCATAGGTACCCTAGGTGCAAATGTGTCCAGTGGATTCTCTGAAAGACCTTTCACTCCTGAGACAATTGCCATAAAAACACAGGAGGGTTGTTTTGTACAGAGCGCACATCTTGCATTCTTTGTGTTGGCTGCAGATAGACTCTCTATGCTCAGATCAGTAAAAGTGAGTTGATTGGTACCAGACAATGAGGCTGGTCTTCAATTTACCTCTGGGGGTGGCACACTACTATACCTGAAGCAGGAGGGGTGTGAATTCAAA
The DNA here is from genome assembly GCA_004026965.1 of Petromus typicus. Taxonomy (NCBI): domain Eukaryota; kingdom Metazoa; phylum Chordata; class Mammalia; order Rodentia; family Petromuridae; genus Petromus; species Petromus typicus. The sequence goes on from PVIR01034120.1 coordinate 9,587, forward strand.
TGCCTCCAGGGGATGGCGAGCAATGAATGTGTGTGTCTCAGGTGTGAGAGTGGATGGAGAGCGGAGGACAAGTCCCAGCTCTGGGAAGAACACTCAAGTCACATATAGGAATACAGTAGAGATCAAACTCAATAGTCCTGAGGACCAAGTTCATCCTTGGATTGTCAGTATGTGAGTTCTGATCTAGAAAAACAAATGAACTGGCAAGTTTCCATAAATACTGTTTTCTATATGTGAGTTATCAATAAATACTGGACAAAATGAATTGAAGTTCTTGCCATTTGCTAAGTCTGAGAAATCAGTCAGTATAGTCAGGCTTATGGGCCATAAATCCTTGAAATGAATTTTCCATGCTGAGATGGCATGTGTTGCTGCCATAGTGTTGTTTCTTGGAGTAATACAGTGAAATACAATCACTGCTTTCAAGGAGCTTCATGACACTGATGTCATAAAGGCATAAAATGAAGCATGATGTATGTAATAGATAAGCATGCACACAGGATGGGTGGGCGTAGGTCCAGATTATTGGGTCTGTAGTCAGGGGCTCAGGGGGATTATGCATCAGGGGCTCAGAATGGCTTCCTCCAGGTAGAGAGGGAAAAGGCAGTTGGGTTATGGAGAAATAAATACCCTCCTTCAAAATTTGTTCCTATTTTCTTCCCTGGGTGTGAAGAAAGCTGAGGTGTGACCAGGGGAAGGACATGATGAGCAACCTGAGCCCCTCTAAGTTAGGCCTAGCAGAGCTGGGGAGGGTCCTTGGGAGCCCTGGACAATCTTCTGGGTCAGTGCATTGTCTAGGAATTGTGGGTTCCACCACCTGCAGGCTGTTTGCAGAGTGCTGCCTCTTTCTGTCTCTGTTTCCATCTTCCTCCTTCCTCTCTCCTCTTCCTCATGGCACAGAGCCTGTGAATGCTGGGGTCAGTTCATGCTTGCAGTGCATAATGATTACATTCCCCACAGTGTGTTGGCACATGTATGTAATACATCTCATTTCTTTTTTATCTTCTTCTCTCTTTTTCTTTCTTCTCTTTTTCCTTCCCTCTCGCTCTATCTTATGATCCTTTTCCTAATTCAAAAAAATATCTATTTCTTTACTTCCTATTATCTACCTTTTACTTTGCTCTTTATAATTTGGGCTTCTCATATAAGAGAAACTAGTTGATAGTGAAGCTTGTGTATCCCATTTATTTCAATTTACATTATGATCTCAAAGTCCACCAATTTTGTTTTAACAAATGACTCAAATATGTCCTTAATGGTAGAACAGTACTCTACTCTGTATAAACATCACATCTTTATCCATTTGTTTATTGTGAACATATACTCTGCTTCCAAGATTTAGCTATTATGAATTATGCTGCACTAAACATTGGCATGTACGCACTAGTGCACTATGATGTCTAACTCTTTCACATATCTACAGAACAATAGCTGGTTTGAATGGAAATTTCAGTACAGAACAGAGGATGCAGAGAGACAACCCCAGGCAATTCAGCTGTTTGATCTTTGAGAAAGGGGACAAAAGTATACCAGAGGAAAGACAGCCTCTTTAATAAATGCCACTGGGAAAATTGGGTCTCCACAGGCAGGAGATTGAATCTAAACTCATATCTTTCGCCATACACTAGACTAAAATCAAAATGGATCAAAGATCTAAATGTCAAAACAATAAAAATTTTATATACTGGAAGATAAAATTGCTAAACTCCTGAAGTCGTAGGTGCAGGCAAAGACTTTCTGATTAGAATCCCAGATGTACAAGACATAAGATTAATAATCAACAGCATCACCTTTAATCCATAAATATTTGAACAATCATTTTCTTTTATTATTTTATGAAAAAAAATAGAACTTCATAGCAAAATAGTAGGGTAACAACAGTTCATACATTGTGTATCATTATCTTCTGAGTAGTTACCCAGAATATGAGACCTAAAGACTTTTCATCTCTGCAAAATGGAAATAATTCCTGCTCCATCAACCTCATGATTAATGAGAGTGTCAAATAAATTAATACACAGGAAAATGCGTGGAAAAAATATACGATTTAAATATGAGTGCAGTGATTTCTATTATGATGATTCCATTCCCCGCCTCCTGGTTCACACCAGCTCACTCTGATCCCGGGAGACGCAGCTCGAGGGCTGAGCCGCGCTATCATTTTATGTGATGGATTAGTGGTATTGAGAGGAGAGAAGGAAAGACAATATTTTTGGAAAAATAATAAAAAAATCTTAAATTTTATGACCTTTAAAATGTTATAACACTATATTGTACCTGTGAGGACAAAGGAAGACAAATATCTCGTCCTGAAATCTGGACTTGCCTTGTGTTCTGCGTTGAAACCATTTAGAGCACTGAAAGGCCCCGGTCTCCAGGGTGGGGCCTAGAACGCATGGTGGAGTTCCTCCTGGCCACCCCTGGCCGCCTCCTGCTCTCTTTACTTACCGATCCAGCGCCCAGTTGGAGAAGCAGCTATTCCCTTTCTTCTATTCAGTCTCTTTTGTGGAAGTGCCGAAGTGAGCTGGGCGGAAGGTGGCTGGGCGCTGGCAGAAGGAGGCGCTGTGCGGGCAGGGGACTGGCTGTGTACAGAGCGCAGAGCCCCTTGGCTAACCCTGCGGATGGCAGGTGGCGACCTCCAGTTTCAAGTTTACTGGGTGAGGAGTGGGGAGGAGGGAGCCCAGGGCGGTAGCGAAAGTAGCAGTTAGTTTGTACAAAGGGGATTTGGGTTGAGAGTTCTTGGGGGAGTGTCACGGCCACTCGTGTTCTAAGAAGAGCCGTGGCTTGGAGAACGTGGTGGGAGCGGCTGCAGGAGGCAGGGGCACTGTCTGGAGCCTGGTGCTCCCATGCAGGTTGCAGATGGTGGTGGGTGGTACCAGGCAGGCAGGGAGTTGAGCTGGAGGTGGAGGCTCACGTCAGGACAGGGAGAGCCGGGGACAGGAACTGTTCCTATGAGGACTCAGGCAGAGAGGAGACCAGGGACTTTGCTGAGTTGGCGGAAATGGGGCACAGAGGAGGAGGGACGGCTGGGGGAGGGGTGAGGTGGGGTGATGAGGACCAAAGGGGAAAATGTGCCGTGCAGTGTCCAATGCGTGACTGGCAGTGAGCTCTCATCCCCCCTTAGACAGACTCTGGCTGTCACTGCTGGTCCTGCTTGTGAAACCTGGCCATGACTTTCACCTCATGCCCTTCGTCTACATGGCTCTCAGGGTCACATTCTCAGAGTACTAGAGTTACTGGTGAGGTCGAATCCCCAGCTTTCAGGAACACCAAACGGCAGAGCTCTGTGAGCCCAGCGTCTCCAGAGTATTTATTTCTGAGGAACCCTGAGACTGTGACTGGGAAGGAATATTGCACTTAGCTAATTTGGCCGAATGCTCACGTCTGCCAAATTAACAGTTTGTTCACTGTAGGACTTATCAGAGCCTTTGCTACATAGATATGAATTCTTAAAAAGGCAGATTTTTACAAGTAGCATCAGAAACAATCGTTTTGCTCTTGAAAACATTACATAAGTGATATCCTAGCAGTTTTATCTTCCTGCACTTTGCCTTCAGCTGTCATTGGGATTTCTCGTGTGAACAGAACATTGTCCATGGATCCATCTCCCTGTTGTTGGACCTTGAAGGTGTTTTCAGGGTCCCTGTTGTTACAAATCTTTTTTTTTTTTTTTGAGACAGGGTCTAGCTTTGTGGTTCAGGCTGGCCCTGAGCTCAGCCTCAAACTCACATCACAGCAATCCTCCTGCCTCTGCCTCCCGAGTGCTGGGATGACAGGCGTGAGCCACCATGCCCGGCACTGTAGTATGTGGTGCTGATTGCTGCTGGGGTGAGTCTCCACACCCAGTATTGTTATGTGGTTACCAAGGATCGAACCTGGGCCCTTGAGCTTGCAAGACAGGTGCTGAAACAACTGAGCTAAATCCCCAGCCCTGTTGTTACAAATCTTGAGCATACCGCTGAGGAGATGACTTTGAGGGGTGAATTTGTCTTTTCTTTTTAGTCTCCCTTGTTCTTTCTCTGCTTTGCTATAGTCATAAGGTGAGCAGCTCTATAAGAGCATGGTCTTTGGCCGTGAAGTTTATTACCTGAAACTTACAGGAATGGAACCAGCTGACTATGGACTGAAACCTCTAAAACTATGAGCCCAAATAAGCCTTTCCTCCTTTAGACTGTTTCTCTCAGGAATTTTGTCACAGTGATGGACAGCTAACTAACACTCTTCACCCAAGCATTGAAACATTTGTTATTGTGTCTCGTAAAAGTTTAAAATTTTGCTTTGCCCATTTACGTCTTCTTTTGGGCTTATTTCTGTAAACAGTTTAAAGGGCACAATATGATTTTCGTTTCTATTTAGATTAGAAAATGTTCTAGCATCATTTGTTGAATGATCTGTCTTTTTGTTGATTCACAAAGCCACTTCTGTCAAATATCCCCAGATTGCTGGAAGACACTGAGTCCCGGAGGAAGCCATAAAGTCCAACACCCAGGCTGTGGCCACTTTCCTGACCAGACCACAATGCTGAAACACTGTTCTATGCTGGTGTTTCCTTATCATCTTTCTCTCTATTCTTCCCTTCCTATCTTTATTTTTAATCTCTTTCCTTCCTCTTTTCAATTCTTTTTCTAAGATATGGTTGTTTCAGCTTTGAGAAGCTTGTTTTTATGCACAACATGGCCAGGAAAATATAGCTATTTTTCAAGCAAGTATTTTGTCAAGAACATGGCCAGGCATATCCCATTTCCTTTTCATGAGCGGGGCCGGCTGGGCTGCCTGGGCTGGCGGGGCCGACCTCTTTTCCATTTAGAAGAGACAGATAGTTGGGCCTATTAAAATCTACAGCACTTTGCTTTGGCTCCTGGTGATTCATGGCTACTAATCCCTGTGGATATATTTTTATTTTCTTGGATATATTGGATGTGCAGGTGGTATATATTGGAAAAGCCTCTTGTTTATTGACACTAGCCCAGTAAAGACTCTGATTAATCTTAAAAATAAATAGAGAAAAGTGGAAGGTCACACTTGGATCAAGAGCTCTGATTATATCCTCAGTAGCTGAGTTATTTATTTTCAGTTGAGAGAAACCCTCCCAGTGGAGGCATCAGGAAATGGACGAAGATTAACATGTGAAGCGTGTGCCGGGCTCTTCTTGCTTTCTCTGAAACTTTTACTATCTCAGCTGGCCAAATGTGCCTTCTCTAACTCATCATTTTGCGAAGGAATTTAGCATTTTCTTTTATGATTCTTTTGTTTCATAGATTGTTTTCAATTATTAGAGACAGTTTTCTCCTCTTCTGACTCCCCAGAGAACTGGCAGGTTTCCCAGTGATCGCAGAGGGCTGTATGCACCTGCCGAGGGGCTCACAACAGTCTCTGGGCTGCTTCCAACCTGGGGTCTGCCTCTGGGATGTGCAGGGTGGTGGTCATCGGTCCCCTTCTCTCTGGCATTAGTGGGGACTGTGGGAGGGTGCTGTCTGATGGGGTACACGTGTGTGTGTGTGTGTGTGTGTGTGTGTGTGTGTGTGTGCGGGTTCTGTGCACTGAGGTTGGAAGGGTGGATAGAATACGCAACAGGAAGGAGCATTTGGAGATCTGAAGGTAGGCTATAATCCCCTCCCCAAGAATTCCCCCATCTGACTAACATCCTCCCCTCCTCAGCCTCACTCACTTTTTTTCCTCCTTCTGCTTCCTACTGGTCCAAAATGAAAGGAAAGGAATCTTACAAATTTCTCTAGTTTTTATCTCTCCTCCTGATCGACCATGCATCACTTTAAAAAACATCAGTGTGATTGTAATGTATACTTAATGTATACCAGTACACTTAAATTAAAAAATTGAAAGCTGTGAACTTAGCTCAGTAGTTCTGGCATCTACCTTGCAAGTGCAAGGTCTGGAGTTCGATCCCCAGTAACCATATACCACAATGCGGAGCATGGTGACTCACCCCCACCGATAGTCAGTACCACATACCACAGTGCCAGGTGTGGTGGCTCACGTCTATAATTCCAGCACTTAGGAGGCAGAGGCCGGAGCATTGCTGTGAGTATATGGCTTACCTGGGCTACATAGTGAGCTCAGGGCCAGCCTGAACTACAAAGGAGACTCCAAAACCAAACCAAACCAAACCAAACAATTGAAAATAAAAACATCAAACAGACCATGTCACTTCCTTGGTTAAAACTTCCTGCAAAGAGACTTATCTGGGAATGGTAATGCTCCTACTCTGGAGGGCTGAGGCAGGATGATGGGTAGTTCACACTCTTCCTGCGTATTTTAGTGACTCAAAAAGACCCTGTCTTGGGGGATAAAAGGAAAAAAGTACTGGGAATATAACTCTGTGTAAAGACCCTGGGATTAATACTCAGCCTCGGGGTGGGATGGAGGAGAGGCCTTTCTTTTAAAGTGGAGATAACCTGGATGTTCCACACACAGTCAGTCCTGTTTCCCTGTAAACACCCGAATTTAGGGGACTGGGGAACTGAGCAGAGTGGTGCTAGCTGATACCAGAACCAGAAGACTGCCAGAGGGACTTGGAGGGCATCTGGCTGTCCCTGTTTTCGCCAAGACCCTCCAGCATTTTGTGGGAGGCCTCTTCCCTGTCCCTTCCCCTGTGGAGCTTTCCCTGGCTGCCTAGTTACTGGCTCCTGCCACCCTCTCTGGAGGCATCATTCATTTGGACACAGATGCCATGGGGCTGCTCAGATCCTCTTTCTTGCCATTTGTCCTGTTTGTGCTGCGAAGTCCTGTTGGCCAGAGCTGCTCCCCTTGGCCAGCTACTTCTTGTGCATCTTTATACCTCCCGTGCAGAGCACAGGACAAGGCACAAAACAGAGAATCAACTAATGTTCTTTGGAGAGATAGGCTTTGCACTCTCAGGGGGATCTTTGTGGTATTTGTGGCACAATGTGTAAACATTTTTTAAAACATCAAAGCGAGACCTGAGTGCATTTGAATCCTCCAGGAAGTATGTGAGAAATAGGTTCTGGGCCCTGCCCAGATATCCTGGGGTGAGGTGCAGGGCTGGGATCCCTATGGCCAGACTGAAGGAGAAAGGAGGGTGCAGAAGCCAAGGGGAAGCGAATTATAAAGGGATCTTTGGGCTGCTCTTATTTAGGGATTGCGGCAGAGACCAAAGTCTCGTCTGCCTCTGCTCTCACCCTCCCTTCCTTTCACTTTTTCCTCCAGTGATGATTTTCATTATACAGAGTAGCTCAGGGCTGAGGAATTCTAATCAGAAATATATCTACTTTATCCTGCAGCCTCCTGTTTCCATCCAGCCCCATGGATACAATCTGTGGTGATTCCACTTGATGAATTGCTAATGCTGCTCTGCTCCTGGGTGCAGCATCCCTGGTGGACTTGAGCCGGCACTAGGCTTCCTCACTTTTAGCCACAAGGCTTTGGACTGTATAAATCTACCAAACCCAGCTGGGATGGGTCCTCACCCATGGCTGCCAGAGGAAATGTTCCTTTTCCTAAAGAAAGGACGAAAAGAGGACAAGCCCTTCGTCAGCCCATCACTGGAACCTCCAGAGAAAATGGATAAAAATAATGACCAAATACACTTAGAAAGAATGGTTTAAAAAAAGCCTGCTGTAAAAGCTATTATGTTCTTGGACTCCGAAATTCTTATAGAAGTCATAAACCCCAAGATTCCATCAGTGGCTGGACAGATAAGATACCTAAGCAGATTTCAGATGTTAGGGGCAGTGGGACTCTGGTGAGCTAGAAAGCGCCTAAGAGCACTCACATCATTGATGAAGAAATATGTTATTAGCCAAATCAAGCAAACCTGCTATGAAATCATGT
>PVIR01034121.1:0-17419 GCA_004026965.1 Petromus typicus
TTCTCCAAAAACCTAAAAAAAAAAAAAAAAAAAAAAAAGAGCTGTTTGGCTGTGCCTAAGGTTTTGTTTCCCTTTTGTTGTCTTCCACTGTTTTCAATGCTTTGGTTTTATATGTAGGTCTTTGGTTCATTTTGATTCTTTTTAGTACTGAATAATATATATATATATATAGGTATTTATTGTAATATATACATATATATGTATTACATATTACACATATTACATATATATGTATTACTATTATAATGGAAAATAATATATGTATCAAAATTTTCATATATGTGGAAATCAAATAAATTAAATAAATTGTTCTCCGATATAGTATAATCAAATACTGTATTAAGCAGATAAGTGTAAGAGTTATGATGCTGCACAGAATTTAGGCTTATCTAGTTTATAAAATTGATTATGCTGTGTCAGGTAAATATGGTTTTTAGGGTTTTTTTCTTTTTCTTTTATTTTCCTTCATGTTTGTAGTGTGAGTTGCAGGAATATCTTCTACACTAGGCTCAGTAGTGTAGAATAGTGCTGATCATATAAATCTTAGTGAATTCTTCAGATGGTCAGTGAAAGAAATTTTTCCCTTCCCTATTGTTTTTGTGCTTTTTATATTGAACTGTGCTTTCTTTTTTTCCTTTTCTATTAAAAGGTAAACAAGCCAAAGTAGTGTGCATTGCAAGGTTTTAATGGAGGGAAAGCTGCTTGCCTCAAATAATGTTAAGAGAGGACTTTGGGAAGCGGAGTGGGGTTTTTCTGGGGAGTCGAGGGTTGAGAGAGCATTGCGGTGAATTGGGATTGGCTTGCCCTGGGTAGCAGGTTAGAGTTTCCAGGAAGGCTGCCCAGGTAGGCTGCCCTTTGGCACACGGGAAAGGAGGCCATTTTGGATCTGGACAAAATGTAGGGGTGTGTGATAAAGGGAGCATTTTAGGTCCGGCACAGTTTAGGGGCCCCTTTATATGGTGGTGACTCTAACACTTAACCATTTTAAGAGTTTGCTGATGATACATGAGCCATTGGCCGTAGCACAGGTCTGTCCTTGACTCTCATTCCTTCTTGCTATGTAAGTAGAATAAATAAAGCTGAAGGAAGACACTCACTATTCTTTCTGATCTTTGCCTCTAAAATATAGTCATCATCTTCATAAAAAAACTCTTGGTCATCTCCCCAAAACAAGTTTTCCAAGATTGCTCATCTTAGTGACAACTAGTATACAACCAGCAGTCCATGTGTATGGAGAAAGATTTTCTTTTTCTTTCCTTTTCAAATTCAGTCTACCATCTCTTAGGTAGTAACCTTCTGATCTGCTATTGCTCTAGTCCAAGCTACTGTTTTCTCTTACCTGGGTAAGTCCAGTGGCTGCCTAATATCTCATTAGGTAGAAACATAGAAGTAAAAGTAATTCTCAAGTAGCAGTATTTAATTTTCTATCTGACTGGAGCAGCCGAAGTTCTACCTTTTTTGTTTTTGTTATTCTATAGTTTTACCTATTGAAGTATAAGACATTACTGTTCACTTATGTCATGTTATTGTCTGTTATATGCCAAGAGGAGTTTATCTGTGTATAGCATTAATCTTCATGTTAGTAAATGAAACATTTATTTCCCTTTTAGGAATAAGGAAATACCTGAAGAAACTGAGAGTAACTAAGTGGCAGAGATTTAGTTTATTTATTTTTAAATTTTCTTAGATTACATTTTTTTCCAGTTTGAGAACTTGGGGATGCCTGAAAATGTGCTTTTATTGACTCAAAAAAAAAAAAGTAATTCTTTTTTAAGTTTAATATGTCTTTAAACACCTAGGCATTTCAGTGAACAAATATATAAAACCAAAAATACTGTTCTCCTGGAGCTTCCCTTAAAAGGAGACTACTTGTTTATGGATATAGCTGTAGACTACAAATGACTGTCTGCCGGGGAACTTTAGAACTGTGAGCATACACCTGTTTTGCCAAGCGGAGATCTGTAGCATTAACTTACCTGGGCTCTATCATCTCCAACAGTGGCACAATCAGTAAGTCGTTCCTACAGCTATGAACATGGTGCCTCACTAGTGTTGTGTTCCATCAGTCCATCTGGGATTGGCCTTACTTTCTCAAGAGTCCCCACGGCCACCCCTACTTTTACATATTTGCTAGAAAGACTCATGAAATTTAACAGATCGTGTACTCAGAGCTGAAATACATTATAGTGACAGTAAGGATTCACAGCCAGATCCTAAGGAGAAAAGCCAAAGAAGAGTCTGGAATCAGTAGCTGGTTCCTTATGTTTTTATTCCTCACCAGAGGGGTCGCACCAAGCTTACTTTTTTCTTTCTTGGGTGAAAATGAAGCAACGTGTTCGGGGAAATTTCTTTGCACCAGGGCTTTCAAAAAATAACAGCCGAAGTTCTGCTATGTTAATACTTGTCTGCATTTGTACCTAATTGACTGCCTGGAGATTGTAGGGCAGGCCTGGAGAGAGAGAAAATACCATTGAAATTTACATAATATCTTTCCTACTTTGAGAGTTGGTCTTTCAAGGAAATGATCCTAAATTTGGCAAAGTTGTCTCAACAATTTGGTTGAAGCACTATTTTCATTAGCAAGAAATTAAAAACACCTTCAATTATTACTTCTAAGAGGATATGAAATACGTTACTGTATACTCATTTATGGAGTGTTAGGTTAAGTAGCCATGAAAATAATAAAAAAACCCACATGACCTAATATAGAAGGTTGATTTTTGTGTTATTGGAAAAAAAGGACACAGGAAAGCAAAAGTGTTCTTGACAGTATTGATGGCTGTCATCCAACTTTCCCAGCTCTGAAACTAGCCATTCCTTTTAAAACACAAATTTCCTCACAAAAAAAAAATAAGAAAAGTTAATTTTTATTAGGAAAACTTTCAAGTATTTGTTAAAGTAGGGTAGATTTGGCAGTTGACTCTAGTGTATCACCACATAGCTTTGAAAGCCATCAGTTTTAACACAAAAAGTTTTTGCTCCTTTTAGGCTTTTAATTGTCTTAGAATCCAGCTATTTTAAAATACATTTTAAGGGCCGGGGATTTAGCTCAGTGGTTCCAGCGCCTGTCTTGCAAGCACAAGGACCCGGGTTCGATCCCCGGTAACCATATACAATACGGGGCGTGGAGACTCTTCCAGCAGCAACCAGTACCACATACCACAGTGCCGGGCGTGGTGGCTCAAGCCTGTAATCCCAGCACTCGGGAGGCAGAGGCAGGAGGATTGCTGTGATGTGAGTTTGAGGCTGAGCTTAGGGCCAGCCTGAACCACAAAGCGAGACCCTGTCTCAAAAAAAAAAAAAAAAAAAAAAAAAAAAAAAAAAAAAAAAAAAAAAAAAAAAAAAAAAAAAAAAATTAAAAAAAAAATAAATAAATAAAATTTAAAAATTTACATAACCACAGGGCACATAGCATATTCAGAGTTTAAACTTTAGAAATAGACATTTTTCTGATCATTTCTGAAATTCGTGATTTTCCAAAATTAGCGGGTACTATAGGAATGTAACCCCTGTAAATTTTGAGGGCACTATAAACATTAGAACAGAAACGTGATCTGCAGGGAGACAAAATAGGTAAAACACTTAAGTGTAGGCAGACTTTATGGTCAGAACCCAGTTGCACAAGAAATACCAAAAATCACCTGATACATCTCATCAAACTGAAAAACAGCAAAGGAAATAACCTACAGGATGAAAGAGACAGCCTATAGGATGGGAAAAAATTTTTTTGCCAACTATTCCTCAGACTAAAGACTAATATGTAGAATATGTAAAGAACTCAAAAATAATTGAGACCCTTCAAATTCAAAGACCCAATCAAAAATAGCTATCTGAGGTGAATAGACATTTCTGAGATGATGAAGTGGAAATGGCCAATAAAAACATGAGAAAATGTTCAGCAGACCTTTTGAGAAATGCAAATTACAATAATGAGATTTCACCTCGCTCCAGTGAGAGTGGTTATCATCAAGAATTCAGCCAACAACAGAGGCTGGCAAGGCTAGAGACAAGTGCGGCCTTCTTTGTTGGTGGTGGGAATGTGAACCGGTACAATTATTATGGAAGTTAGTGAAGAAGTTCCTCAGAAAATTAAAAATAGAAATTCCAGGGTTGGAGATTTAGCTCACTGGTTCTGCCATTTGCCTGTCAAGGTCAAGGTCCTGTCCCAGTAACTACATAGGGACAGGTGGCTCACACCTGTAATCCCAGCCATCAGGAGGCAGAGGCAGGAGGATTGCTAAATTCAAGGCTAGCTTGGACTACATAGCAAGTTCAGTGCCAGCCTGAACCGCAAAGTGAGAACTTGTCTCAAAAAATAGGCATTCCATTTTACTCAGCTATTCTCCCTTCTAAGTATCTTCTCAAAGGAATTAAAGACTTTGAACTACAGAGAGAGAGAGAGAGAGAGAGAGAAGGAGAGAGGGAAGAAAATATAAAGTTTGATATCAGTCATTATTTTGAGATTATTATGTGTTTTTGGAAGACTGCAGTGTAACTTTGAGGGCTAACCAAGCATAGAAGTTTAACACTTTGAATTTGGTATTCTGTCTTGACAGCTTTTAGATTATGTATATATAAATGAGATAAATGACAATGACAGTTCAAGTATTGTTCAAAAATGACAGTTGAAATCATTTGTGGAGACACTGGCATTGATTATACCCTGGGCTATTTTCATCATTGTATATAAAGTTGAATCATATTGAACTTATTTTATAGGTTGATTAATTTCATTTCTTTCTTTCCTTCCTTTCTTCCTTCCTTCCTTCCTTCCTTCCTTTCTTTCTTTCTTTCTTTCTTTCTTTCTTTCTTTCTTTCTTTTTTCTTCCTTCCTTCCCTCCTTTCTTTCCTTCTCTGCCTTTCTTTCTCTCTCTCTCTTTCTTTCTTTCATCAAATTTGGACCCCTGTGCTTCCAAGGTAGGCAGAGTACTCCTTGAGCTAAATCCCTGGCCCTAGGTTGAAAATGGCTATATGTCTGTCTCTTCATTCGGTTGAACCTATGAACAATAATTTTTCCTTCTTTGTTCAAATTGATACAGTTAACTTGTGCATTTATAATGTATTTACTTGGCATGAATAATTAGTACTTACAGACTTCAGTACTTACAGTACTTCCATTAAGATTGTAAGTACTAACATTTAGAATCTTCATTTATTTTTAGGGACTAGGGTGACTTAGTCATTGGAAATATGTCTGTAGGGCAGTGTTTTTATCTTAATGTAGGTAATGTACGGACTTCTGTGTTTAGATCCTAAGCTTTTGGACTTCTCTGAAGACTAACAGCAATTTAAAGATTGGAGGGACAAAGAATGTTTTTCTTTTCATCAAGCAGGATAATTTGTGTTAAATGCGTCTCAGGTAGAGTTCTTAAGCAAAGAATAGTATATTTTATTAGAAAGTGTGTGGAAAAAAACTTCAGTTTTTCTTGCTTATTTGAAGATGTTAGCTAGATTAGCTGAAAGTTTAAAAAAGTTGGGATGATCTTTTTGTTTTCTTAAATTACTTACTTGCCATGCAATGGAAGGGCCTTATTTTACTGGGACTTCATAATATTATGTAAAAATTACTGTCTTCTATCTTCTAGGAACCTCTAAGAACTTACATGTATAATCTTAATAAATTCATATAATCAGTTAACTCTGTATCCTTCGTGGAAATGATCTTCTGAGGCAGATTGTTATTACCAGGATTTTACAGTGAGAAGTTCATTAGACATAGAGCTGTGACTTAAAGCCAGGCAGCCTGGCCTCTCAACTGTAAAGTAATGTCACTGCAATAAATGTCTAGAGAAATCCTTTTTAGGAGTCTTGCAAGGGTCATAGAGACGATGTTGTTGAGATCATATAGTGGAGCCTTTGTATGAACATTTACAAATTCTGCCCTTGTGTTCAATATGTAGATAGTATTCAGCTTTAACTTCTTAAATATATAGTACATGTAGTATCCTTCCTGGTCAGATTTACTTCTGCTACAGATGGAATATTGTGTCCCTTCTTTCACCCTGCATTATTGGCATAGAATAATAGTCCAAGATGTAGCTCAGATCAATAAATCATCACTGTCCTTTTTTATAGTACATATCAATTGTTACTTTGGTGCAGTGAGAATGTAGACAGGAGAGTTTTGGGACTTTTCACTTTTATATCTCCATATTGTTTATTTCAGAAAGCATCTGTTGTGTTAACAAGGGGAAAGACATCAAAGCAAAAAGGTTCATGAATAATTAGTACTTACAGACAAGATACTATTTAACTTTCTAGTGAGGAGAGGCTAATTACCAGGTCAGATTTTACCAACTTCCTACTTTGGAGCTGTCTTGGAGAACTTGCTTCTTCCCACACAGTTAAATCTGTGCTAATCTTCTCTTTCTCTCTCCCTGCCTTTATGTCACACATACACATTCATATACTCACAGTTCAAAATCTTCTCTTTGGATCCTTCTTTTGGAATAGAGATCCTTGATTGAGTAGATACAAGCTTAACAAAAGATACTGTGGCTTAGCCCTTCTCAGTGTCATTTTTCTTGTAAAATAAGGACTAATGTTAATATAGAAATATAGTAAAATATGTGTGTGTATATATAGATGTGTGTGTGTGTAAACATGGAGAGAGATTACCCCCACCCTGTACCAGGGATTGAACTCAGGACCTTGCACTTGCAAGGTAGGCAGAGTGCCACTGAGCTAAACCTCCAGCCCAAGAGAGATTTTTAAAAATTGATTTTATTGATACATTTTATATACACATCATGATCACAATCGACATTGAGAATTTGTACCAGTATATGACTTAGCAGATTATAAGCATGAAGATGGAAGAAGGGGAACTTGGTTAATTATGTTGTTACTACATTAAAATAAAGAAATTAGACATGAACATGTATTTTATTCTATCCACTGAGAACTTATGACTCTAGGAAAAAAATGAAGAGGCCTCTGTGATATATGTGCTAATGTTTACTGTACACTTGTATGTTAACCTACATATATGCCTACAGTTACTGAATGTTATCTGACAGATTTAGTTCAACATATAAACATGTTAATCAACTCCATGAAGTATGTACTTTTATAATCTCTGTATTACATATAAAGAAGTAGAAACATGGAAAAGTTCAGGGACTTGGCTAAATTTACTCATGTTTGTTTACTGTTGATAAAAGAAAAATTAGAGTATTAATAAAAAATTGAGATTATTTTCATTCTTTAAGGTCTTGATAGTATAGAGAAACACAAACTGCAAGCTGTAGTTTCATATAGCTGGACTTTTTATCTCAGTATATCTGAGTCTTTTGCTGTATGTATTAAAGCAAAAATGCTTAAAATGACTAGCCATGTTAAAAAGATAGGTGAAGTATTAATCTGATTTAGAGTGATTCTAGAGCAGACCTGTCTTCCCCACCACAGGCTTATGTAATTGAACATAAAATTCTACACTTCTGTGATTACTCTTTTTAGTCCTTTGAGTAAAATATTTGATGTGTATGTGTAACCAAGTGTTATATAAATGCATATTTATATAGCTGTGTGTAGATAGATAGATATAGCTTAGAGATAGAGTTTGATGAAACAGAATAAAGCCCACAAACAGACATATGTTTGTATGAAATATGATAGATGACCAGAAATAGATTTTAAATCAGTGGGCAGAGGTTGAATTACTGAGAAAGTGTGGTGATTTTCCTTGGAAAAAAAATATATATTGTGTGTGTGTGTGTGTGTGTGTGTGTGTGAGAGAGAGAGAGAGAGAGAATTAGAAAATGAATGAAAGCTCTAAATGTTAATAATTAGGAAAATGTAGGACTTGTTTTCATTAAATTTATGTGAGAGAAAGGTTGTTAGACAGTAAAGATATTAGACTAATTTTATGACAGCTCATTTATAAAGTTTATTAACTGCCCTCAAATTAGAATATTTTATTTCAAGATAGGAAATTAAATTGTATAATAAATAATGAAATACAGTGTAGCCAACAAAAGTGATAGCCTTGTTCCCTGGATATGTGATGCCGAACCCATGAAAGCACTGGGATGGCAGGCATGCGCCCAGCCACATTTCTGTCATGTGCTTCCAAGGACATTTAACAGCTGGTTAAAAGGTATGACTGACGATGTACTTTATCTTATTAAAATATCTTCTTAGCTGTCATAGCTTTCTTCTTTTTTAATAAAAATGTTCACTGCTTTACCGGGTTTAGCATGAAAGATTATTAAAGAAAAACCATAAATATTCTGTACAAATCAACTTACCAAGCACACAGTATGAAAATAAAATCTAGAATGAATTAACATTTTTTTGGATTTTAGGAAGTTTTAGATTTAAAATTGTAAAGATATGATTCAGCAGAAGTAGACTATACTGTTAGGTGTTAGTAAATAAGCCAATTTTTTTGACTATTTGGTACCAGATAATTAAATTTTTAAAACATGCATCCTATGGCCAGAGATTTAGCTCAGTGATTCCAGAGTCTGCCTGGCGAGCACAAGGTCCTGAGTTTATTCCCAGTACCACATACTGCAATGCCAGGCGTGGTAGCTCACGCCTATAATCTCAACACTTGGGAGGGAGAGACAAGAGAATTGCTGTGAGTTCAAGGATGAGCTCAGGGCCAGCTTGAACTACAAAAGTGAGACCCTGTTTCAAAAAATTTTTTAAAAATGCATTCTAAATGTTTTGGATCTTTTTAACTGTAAAGAAGATGGAGGCTTAGGCAATTAATTAAAAGATTATATAATGAGAAATTACTTTCATAGGGTGGTATAAATATACAGTAATGTTGAGTAACTATAACTAACAATATGTTCAAATGCATCGTCTTTCCCACCTGAGAAGATATACTTTTAGAATAGCTAATGTTTATTGAGTTGGTGAATGATGTATAAAAGATACTGGAAAAGAAAGAGAAAATATGTACTAAATGGCACATGACAAAATAATACGCTCAAACTGTGTGTTTTATTCATGTTCCTTTAGAAATTTTTTTCATATACAATGTGATATCTAATGTGGGCAATGGCTGCTCATTTGTATATGTCTTTGGTTTGCAATTGTAAATTTGAGAGGTGGTTTAGTAAGAACAGTAGCACTCAGCATAACAATAAGATAGCTTTTGCATTTTTTTTTTTCCTGTTCTGTTGCCTTTTTGAGGCAGGGTCTCACCAAGCAATTCTTGCTAGCCTTGAACTCATTATATAGCCCAGCCACACCTCAGATTGATGGTAATCCTCCTGCCTCAGCCTCCTGAGTGCTGGAATTATAAGTGTACACCTGCATACCTGGCAAGGTGGTTGTATTTTGAAATGGATTATGCTTTTTAAGAATTGTATGGTCTTAGCATCTTTTACAAATTTTCCATAGTATAAATATTTATACTGAACAGTAAATAACAATGGATTTTGGCTAAAAAAATGGGTTTCCCCCCAAAAAAAATTTCAGTGAGGTCTAGTGTCAGTAATCCCAATTTTCTCAGAGGTTAGGGCAGGGGGAGAGACCAGCCAGAACAATTTAGCAGTACCTTGTCTCAAAAGAAAAAGAAGTCTGGAAATGTAGCTGCATAGAAGACTGCCTAGTTGCCTAATATGCATGAGGCCTTGGGTTTAATCCTCAATTAAAAAAACAACAACAAATAACCATTGTAATGGATGTATAAGAAACAGTTTATATTCTTAGATATTTGAGTCTTTTAAAGATGTTTTAATTTTTGAAATATACTCTTCAAAACAGTTGTCAATAAACTTTTTGCATTTTATGAAGTTAAAAAACCCAAAGAACAATATGAACAATACTTTGTGATATATGAAATTTGCATTTTAGTGTCTACTTATACTCTTACTAAAACACAGTCAACTTCTTTTGCATTACAGTAGCAGAGCTGAGTAGTTGTTACAAAGACCATATTTTCCATTTTTTGTATGTGTATTTGTTTTTGAGGCAGGGTCGCACTATTATGTAGTCCAGGCTGGCATTGAACTCATTTTGTATTCTTGGCCTCAAACTCAAAGCAATCCTCCTACCTCAGCCTTCCAGGTGCTGGAATTACAGGTATGTGCCACCACACGTGGCTCATATTTGCCAATTTTGTTCCTCTTTACTGTTCTTTGGTGCATGTATTAGTCATCTTTCTCTTGCTGGAGCAAAAAATAGAAGATAAAAGATATGACAGAATAAAACTCCTTACCTAATGGCAAGCAGGAAGCAGAGAGACAGGGAAGGAGCCAGAGCGGAAAGGCCAAGGACCAGATGCAGTCCCAGTCACCTCTCCGACACTGACCCAGACATATCCAGAAGTGTGCTTTACTCATCTCTTAGGCATCTCCAAAGCCAATCCAGTTGACAGTATTAACCATCACACCTCATTACACATTTCAGTGCTGCAGTTATAATTGACAGTATTTTGAGTGCCATGTCTGTTGCCAGTCTCTAATACTATTACTTAACAGTGCATATCTATCATGTCAAAACAAGAAAAGGAAAGGAGAATGGACTTGGAGTTGCCTACTTTGTGTCTGTGGTGCTAGGACTCAAACCTAGGTCCTTGTGCGTGTTAAGCTCTGCTGCTGAGCTACACATGCAGCCTCTTGCGCAGCTTGTCTTTACAGGGGATTTTGTTGTTTAGATAGCAACACATTTTCTCATTCTATAATAACACTAGCTGTGGTAGAAAAGTAAAATTTATGTTGAAATTACTTGACTAAGCATATACTATAGTAAGCCCAGCTCTCAGGAAAATAACACAAAAATTGAACAACTTGAAATGTAGCATAATTTCTTCCTAAAGATGAAAATGGGCTGCCACCAAAACAAGTTTTCTTTCTACTGGCCTGTTAGCTAAATAAGTAGTGCCATTTACTAATGTTGAGTTAATTAATTATGTTTGATTGCAGCAGTCAAAAAATTATGTTCAGAAAAACTAGAATTGTTTTAAACTATTACTTTTTTTGGCAAGAACAATTGATCTAAGTTGAGGACATTTGGAATAACAATAATAGTGAATTACAAAACAAGGGAAATGACTTACCTGGATTCTTGTTAAGTGAACAGATGTTATTGATGCTACTCTGTTTATTGAAAGACTCAGTGTGATGTTTGAAGTAGCAGTAAAATTAGTCTAATAAATATTCTTTGTGGAGAAACTATAGACAATATTTTTAAAGTTGAGAAAACACAAATACAATCAGGTAGAATCTGCTAAGATGTGCTACAGTGAGTGGTGGTAAAATATGTGCATAGCAGGAAAAAGACTTAGTCAGGCAAATTTACAAAGCTTGCAGAAATGTGGTGAGAGCCTGTAGTTATTTATGGGTTATTCATCAGTAGGTAATTTGTGGACACCATTTGACTATCACTTATTGAATCAGTATTGAATGTCATTCACTGGCTGTGGGAAATTTTGTTACGCTGGATATCTGAACTGTCCTCATCCATAAGGTTTTTTATAATTCTTTGAACTAAAAGGTGCAGATAAAAATTTTCTGAAAAAAAGAGGACTGACCACTCTTAGTCACTCTTTGTCGAGCACAGTACTCTGCTGTTTAATTTGAAAATTAGCTTTTTCCCTTTAGATTGGGTAATTTTAAAAATGGATTTAACCTAACATTACAAGGCAAATTGGTACCTCTATGTGAAATTTAAACCCCGGTAAAGTCATTTCAGTGACACTTGGTGTTTGTCACAGTAGTGTCAAGCCGTTTTGTATACTTCTCATGCTGTCACAAAGTTAGATCGTTATGTGCGTGCATTTGCCTAAATATATTTTTAAGCCTCACACTATAGTTCCATCAGCAGTTTTTGGATATTGATGCAAGTGTAAAGAAAATTTCTTATTTCAAAATCCATTTAATTGTGCAGTTGAGAAACTGCTACTAACCTTTAACTGGAATTGATTAATCTGCTGTGTGATGACATACTGAAAGGCAAATATCAAAAGGAGAAACTAATAAAATTCTGTGACTGCTTTCCAAGTAATAAATATACTCTTAAAATGGTATGCTTGTAGGGCATATCTCGGTGAAAAGACATTTTCAAAGATAAATGTATAAATCTCATTACAGATCAGCATTCATGGACGATTATCTACAATAGCTTTTGACAATAGAAAACTTCAGTAAAGTGAGGTATTAGCACCAGAGAAGAATCCTATTCTTTTTACTAGCCAACTTATAAAAATATACTCAGCTGGGCCTAGTGGTACATGCCTGTAATCCCAACTGAGAGAAAGTGAGTAAGGCAAAAGAATTGCAGGTTCAAGTCCTACCTACCTGGGCAATTTAGCAAGATCTTGTCTCAAAATAAAAACTAAAAGGGACAAGAGATTGTAAATGATTGAGCTATGTTACACACATTCATGAATTCCACAGAATGAATATCAGTAAGTAAATAAGGTCTGGAGATAGTTCAGTGATAGTGTGTCTGTGGGTCCACCCCCCTACCTCCTGCTTATTCTGTGTGTGTGTATAAAAACTCAGTTATATCCTGGGTTTATCATTAGAGATTTTAGAAGTTTTTTTGCTTATTTAAAGCAAATGTTGCTTCTTTTGCTGCAAGGAGTAAAATGTGATTTATCCATTTAAAGATTACAGATCTTTGTTCTACAGCAGTGTTTTTTCAAACATTAATGCATATAGTATTACCTGGTCATCTTATTAAAATACTCATTCTGACTCCATTGGTCTACAGGGGGCCCAAGATTTTTCATTTCTCCCTTGCATGTTAGTTGGCATTGTTTTTTTTTCAGGTCCTTGGACTGTATTTTGATCAGCAGGACTCTAGAGCACAAGATTAGATTTGTAGTCAAGACGGTAACATTTGTTAAGCATCTGTTATGTATCAGAGGTTATTTCATGGTCTCTTGCATATATTTCCTCTTTTAAAAGTCTTAAAAATGTATTAGTATATGTTAATGGGTATAGGCAATGTTGAGCGAAAGTTTTTGGTCAGAAAGTTGTTTCTGTGGCTGTAGTTTCTGCTAAGATCTCGTGTTAAAGGACTGAGGTCCCAGGGGAAGCTGTCTAGCTATGATAAATAATGGGAAGCAGAGTACCTTAGTACTGGATTTCCTGTTCAGAATAGGGCCCAAGGTCCTTGTTTTCCTGACATGTGTCAATGAACCATCACCAGTTACAAGCCAAAGAGTAGGCATACTATAGAGTACATGTATGTCTTGCAAGTATTGTCTCCAGTAGTGTCATTTGTAACTGTCTTTTGAACTAGCCAAATTTTGATGCTAATTTTTTAAATTTTAAGAAATTATCTTTTGAGCCAGGGATTTAGTGCGGTGGTACCACACCTACCTCACCAGCACAAGAACCCAAGTTTGATCCCCAGTACCGCCAAAAAAATAGTCATCTTTGTAGAAGTTGTGCCAAAATACTCATAACAACATTTACACCTTGACCATGATCATATTTTAGTGGAGTTAAGCACTGTGCTATTGAGGTAGTCACCACCACTCGTCTCCAGAACCTTTCATTTTTCTCAGCTGAAATTCTGTATGCATTTGACGCTAATTCTGGATTCTACCACATCTCCCAATACCATCATTCTATTTTCTGTCTCTGTAAATTTAATTACTCTAGAAAATGTTATGCAACATTTGTCCTTTTGTGACTGGCATATTTATTTTACTTGATTTAAGAATTAATTCATATCACAGTGACATTTGTGCACCCATGTCTATACCAGTTCAGTTTGTGTTAGCTCAATCTTGGAAACAACCCAAATGCCCATCAACTCTAGACTGGATAAAGAAGATATGGTTTTATAAAGTGTAGTATTATTCTGCCATAAGAATGATAAGTTTGAGTCATTTGCACTCAAATGAACATACCTTAGGCATACCCATAAGTGAAATAAATAAGTCACAGATGTGTAAAATATCATATCGTTTCTCTGGTATGAGAAACAGAAAATGTAAATGAGTTCTAGAGTGTATGATAGATGTGTGAAATAGAAAATATTCAAAGGAAAATGGGGGTGATAAGGATGAGTAATGAGGGGAACAAAATAATGTGATGGTGAAAAAAAGGGAAGCAAAGTTTATGTATATAGGGGGTAGGGGATTGAAAGGTAGGTAGGGGAATGGGGAAAAAAATGAGAATTAAGTTGTGTCATATATTGGTACAAATTCTGTGTTCAGTGTGACCATGATGTACATATGAAAAGTACTAATAAAGATTCAAAAAAAAGATTTATCTTAAAGCTGAATAATATTCTTTGTGCATATATATTATTCTGTATCTATTCATCCATTTATGGGCACTTGGGTTGCTTTCCTTTTTAGGTGTCATGAATAGTGCTGCTGTGAGCATGGTTGTACAGATACCTGAGTTCCTACTTTCACTTACATTATCTGTTCACAAGCGAAAGGGAAACTTTCCAAATCCAAACTGTAGCACATGCAGACATTTTGAAAATTATCATTAACAGCCATCCTAACTGGATATAAATGAGAAGTACCATTTGAATGGCCTTAGCAGTTAATACTGTTGGACATCTTTTCATATTTTTATTGCCCATTTGTTTGTTGCCTTTGGAGAATTTTGTTCACATCTTTTATTCATTTTTAAAGTAGGTTTAGTTTTTTTGTTGCTGAGATAGAGTTCTTATATATTTTAAATATCAACCCCTTATCAGATGGTCTGTAGATAATTTCTGTATTCTGTGGGTTGTGTTTTTGCTCTGTTGATTGTATTCTTGATGCACAAAAGTTTAATTTTGATGAAATTCAGCTGATTTTTCTTTGATTTTTTTGTTCCTTTGGTGTCCAACAAATAATATCCAAGAAATTATTGTTAAAGTCAATTTTGTGATGCTTTTCTTTACTTTCCTGGAGTAGCTTTATAGTTTTAGATCTTAATGGTATTTGTTCTGTCTTGAGTTAATTTTTTGTATGGTATAAAGTCCAAGTTCAAGGGTCCAAGAACTTGGGAGGGGCATGTGGATCTCAGGTTTTCCTAGCGCCATTTGATAACTGTCCTCTCCTCATAGTAGATGCTCTTGTTAAATAATTTCATGTGAGGATTTATTTATTTATTTTATTTTATTTTTTTGAGACAAGGTCTTGCTTCGTAGTTCAGGCTGGCCCTGAGCTTAGCCTCAAACTCACATCACAGCAATCCTCCTGCCTCTGCCTCCCGAGTGCTGGGATTACGGGTGTGAGCCGCCACGCCCAGCACTGGTATGTGGTGCTGATTGCTGCTGGGCATGAGTCTCCACACCTAGTCTGGTATATGGTTAGAGAATCTTAAATTTAAGGCCATAGGAAGTATGAAAAGAACAGAAGAACATGGATTTAATCTTGGGATATTCATAGTTCAGAGAGAACAGGAAACAGAAAAGTTATGGTAGAACTTTGAAAACTAGAAGTGTGTGTTTTGTTTTACTTCAGTTTTTACCCCCAGGGAGGAATAGTAGTTTCAGATAAAGTTGCAGGATTAAAAAAAAAAAAAAAAAAAAGATGAAAGTATTAGTCATATTAGGGATGATATGATATAAAACAACTTCTGAAAAGAGTTAAATGACAGTGGCATAATATTCAACTTAAGTTGGTGTTTTAAGAAGGCATAACAGAGCAGAGGAAGGCAAAATGTGAAAAGATGCCAGAGAGATGGAATACACATGGAGGAAAGATCTTCTAGATATTAAGAAGAAATGGAACTCAAAACAAGAGATGAGAGTTAGCTTCTTACACAAAATTATTCTTTTCTTTGAGTGAAGAAAGAGGAGTGAGTGAAGACATTCGAGAATGGGGAGGCAAATGACCACGTAAGGGTGACTGCCATCCACCAGATGAGGTTGAAAGGGAACTTTAAAAGGTAAAGTGTATAGGAAATAGTTGTTAAAGTAGAGGAAAGAATGTTAAGATATGTGGAAAAGTCCAGTCTAGTTGAAAAAGTTCCCCCAGTCCTTCCAGAATTTGGATAATATCCTCTCTGATTCCTTTTGAGAACCTTAGTCATTTGCATTATTTCTAAGATCTTACCAATAGAGAATTAGTAGACATAGATGAAATATTTTTTTAAGAGTTTAGTTGGACTTCAGCTAGAATTTAGAGTGTTGATTCTGCACAGTAACAACGGCATGAAGGTGTTACCCCCCATTCTCAAGGTAATAGTTTAATAATAGGTGTTAGTTGCCTCAGTCATCTGTTTTATCTATGTGTATATGTTTAATCTATCTAGTAGAAACTTAAAACTAAACATATCAATTGTAAAATGTGTCCTCCACATCTTCAGATCTCCTTCAACAAATTCAGTCAGTTGCAGTTTGAAAATGTTTGAGGGAAATATGTTGCATCTGTACTGGTCATCTATACATTTTTTGGTCATTGTTCCCTACAATATACCATATAAAGACTACCTAGCATTCATACTATATTAGGTATTATAAGTGGTCTACAGGTGACCCAGAGCTTAAGGGAGGAGTTATATATAACTAGATCACTAGATCATTTATATAAGGAACTTTAGTATCCACAAAATTTGGTATCCATGAAAATCCTAGAACTGGGTAATGAAAGATTGCTTTACAATACTTCAAAGTTAGAGAAGTCACTCAATGTATATAGAAGAAGTCACTCAATGTATATAGAAACAAAGTAAGCAGAATATCACTTAGTGTGTAATAGGGAGGTTACAGTATGAGAGTAACATTTTTCAGATTGTGAACTTTTAGCCCATTAATGGCTTGTGAAATGAGTTTGATGGCTCAAAACCAGTGTATCGCCTTCTCCTGCTCACCACACATATTTCTTTAATGGATTAAAATAGCATAGTCCAGGACCCAAATCCATAGTTCTGTATAAGACTCCTTACTGCAGTGCTTTGAGGTTTTGTGAAAAATTTTATATGTACATATGTATGGATCTATATGCTCAGTTGGATGGGAACTATATTTCTTGCTATGGGTAGCAGTCAAAAGTAGAGGAATTCAGCTGGGCAGGGTGGCATGTGCCTGTTGTCCTAGCTCTTAAGGAGACTAAGGCAGGATTGTGTGTCCATGCCTGACTTGGACTATATACTGAATTCAGAGCCCCCCCAAATACATAGTAAGACACTGTATCCAAAACCAAAAACATATACACACAAAAAACACAATGGGCTGATCACAGCAGCATATGTCTATAATCCTAGTACTTTGGAGGCTGAGATAGGATCGTTTTAAACTCAAGGCCAGCCTGAACTACTTAGTGAAACCGTGTTTCAAAAACCAAATGAAACAGGGCCGGGGAGTTAGCTCAGTGGTTCCGGCGCCTGTCTTGCAAGCGCAAGGGCCCCGGTTCGATTCCCCGGTAACCACATAACAATACTGGGTGTGGAGACCCACACCCAGCAGCAACCAGTACCACATACCACAGTGCCGGGCGTGGTGGCTCATGCCTGTAATCCCAGCACTCGGGAGGCAGAGGCAGGAGGATTGTGAT
>PVIR01034122.1:0-17583 GCA_004026965.1 Petromus typicus
ATGCCATATTTAATATTCATGTCAAACTCATATATGTAGATCCTCTGTTTTATATTTTGGAGGCAGAACAGAAATGACTCTTCCAGTTTCAAAGCATAATATTTTAATGTCATTTCTGGTAATGATAAAGAATTCATATAGGCCAGCTTTAAAGAAGTCAACCTCAAAAGAAATCAAAATGCCAAAAAAGTATTAAACTTTTAAAGAGACATTAGAGGACATCTCAGGAGCAGAAACAGGTGACACTTCAGGCGCATGTTGGAAACATAACTTGACATTAGTTTGTCTAGTAAAAGGGCAATCCTGAGAAGTCTGCAAGTTGGAAAGAAAAAAGGCTGTGGCGGTGATATCAAAGAGCTAGTTCTTTGTGGAGTGAAGGATATAGATGTCTCCTCATATGTTCTCAGCTTATTTGCATTTGCCTTAATTGTATCCTCATAATCTCTGGGACACTGGACAATTTGAGGTCAGTTGTACCATAAGAACTGAACACTAGGATAACCAAGACAACCAAAATGAAATTGCAATTTACTTGACCCGGAAGTAATAATGTCTAATGGTGGAAATTATCTCACCAATTTTAAAGCCAGTGGAACTATCCTAAAAAAAAAGTTTACTCAGGCATGTGATGGTTTAACTCATCATAAACAACAGATGTTATATTAATAGTAGATTTATAGTGTCTGTCTTTTCACAACCTTCACTCCAATTTAGGGAAGCACTAATCAGGGTAAAATATCTACTATATCAACACAAATATCTTAATATCCTGGCTAAATCATTCTCTATATAACCAAATATACAAATATACACATATATACATATGTGTGTGTAATTTAGCATATACATATATATGTAATTTAGCCATAGCAAAGAATAGGTATTAAGTTTTTTTTTCGCTTTGTGGTTCAGGCTGGCCCTGAGCTCAGCCTCCAACTCACATCACAATCCTCCTGCCTCTGCCTCCCGAGTGCTGGGATTACAGGCATGAGCCACCACGCCCGGCACTGTGGTATGTGGTACTGGTTGCTGCTGGGTGTGGGTCTCCACACCCAGTATTGCTATGTGGTTACCGGGGAATCGAACCCGGGTCCTTGAGCTTGCAAGACAGGCGCTGGAACCACTGAGCTAACTCCCCGGCCCAGGTATTAAGTTTTAAAAGTATCTATGAGTGTAAAAGAGAAAGAGAAAAACAGAGGCAGAGATAGGAAAGAGGAGAGAAGGTTGGGGATAGTATGTGCAAATGAGAATATGATATGTTAGTCCATATGTGCAATTGCATGTAAGTGATGTACATGAATGTGAATATGTGTGGAGAGAGTGAGCGATATTGGGAGATTATTGTCCAGATAGCTTAATTTCTGTTGAATGTGTAAATTTGAAATCTTATGGGAATAAAACCACTTTAGAGTGTAGAGAGGTGTTCTTGTATATTTAAAAAGGTTTCCTCTGTTACAAAAAAATTCTACAGGTTATGATGGTCAGAGTAATTTCTCTAGTAGAGCTGAACTTATAAGATGCTTATTAGAATGCCACATACTGCAAAAACACGTTGGGGAGCTGTGGGCTGTTTCATTGTGGACCACACACAATAGAAGAGTCTATTTCCACCCAATTAATAAGTCATCAAACTCAAAAGAAATTAAGATCCCTATATTTTAATGTACTGACTTTTTACACATTTCACCTCTAGGGAAAATGAAAGTCATGTATGTATAAAGCTGTAAGAAATCAGAAAAGTGAAAAATAATTACTTTATTAAGTGTTAAACAACAAAGTGCAGGTCTTTCATTCTAACATTGTCCCCATATGTGCATGAGCTATCTACACCAAGTAACATAAATTTAGCACCATTTTTGCTCCAGAAAGATATTTTTCTCTTAAAGGAATTATAATGCAAATAAATTTTAGTTCGTCTTTACTAAACATTTTATGAATTCATTTTTTGTTGTAGATAGTCTTTTCTGGCTTACCATATGATTGTTATTCAAAGAAAATTTTTATATTTGTGTTTTGTTCTACAACAGGACTGTATATTTTATTTTTATTTAATAAAAGTAGGGTGTAAAACTTGATGACTTAATGTATATCATTTAATAATCACCACAATTAGATTTGCTATTTTAGCCATCACCACACATATTTACTTTTATATTTTGTAAAACACATATAATTAATGAACTCTAAAATTTGAAATATACAGTACAGCAAGGTTACTTCAAATAACTCCAGAACTTATTCATCTTTTCCTCTAATCTTTCATAATAGAAATGGAAATTTGCCTTCAATACTTTTATTCCTTCAATTTCAAAATCATTCCTTGGGGGCTTAGCAGAATTTCTTTCTCCTTTTCTTTTAGATCATAAAAGTTGTCACTTCATTGTCTTTTGATTTATAAATACATAATTTGATAACAATTCTATTCTAATATGCCATGAGTCTTTTCTCTCCCTATGGTGATTTCAAGACTTGTAATCTCAAATTTTCATGAGTTCAATAATAATATCTATGAATAATTCCAGTTTGCTAGTTAAGTTTTTGGCATGAGTTTTAGGGTACTCTGCTATGCTTAAATCTGTGGTTGGTTACGTTTTCAGTTTATGAAAACATTGAACATCGAGTCTTCAAATAATTCTTTTTTACTACTGTTAAGCTTTCTGGGATTTTACATGCAGTTATGCTGTATAATTTTATATTTTCTCACATTTCTTGGAAGTTTTAGGTTTATGCATTCTTGTACTTTCCGCTTTTTATTTGGCTTGGCTTAGAGAATTTTTACTGATCTAACTTCAAGTTCACTTGTCCTTTTCCTGACTCTCCAAAACTAGATTCATGAGCTCTCCGAAGACGTTCTTCATCTTTGTGACTGTGCGTGTTTGTTTTGTTCCAGCAGTATGTCATTGCAGTTCTTTTATTTAATTTCCATCTTTATTGAATGTATCCATCTGTTCATACATACTGATTATTTTTTTTCACTAGAGCATTTAGCATATTAAACATAGTCACTTTCTGTCCTTCCCAGATAGATCCACACTAGCATAGTCTCTGGAAATGATAACCATTTTGATTCTTGTCATAGATTTACTTTACTTGACCTCTTTGTTCTTGAAAATTTCATTTATTGTTGACTATCGAGCCTAGACTGGTAGAGACTAAGATAAATAAAACATGTGCCTTGAAATAATATACTTTATATGCAATGGTACTAGGTCAAATTAGACCAGTTCTGTCATGGGTTGAGTAGGGTTTGTATTTGTTGTTTCTATGGTTACCTATGTACACTCGAGGCTTCACACATTTCTGGAGTTACCTTAGAATGAAATTCTTGTGTTGGAAAATTGTTGTGAATATTCCTGCTCTGCTTTTATCTTTGTCTCTTACTGCACACGTACCCCTACAGGGCATGTCTCTCCATCCTAGTCTCTCCCCTAGCTGTTGGCTGTGCCTCTCTTGCTCATTTGCTTGCAGACTGTCCGCGGTGAGAGCTCCAACCTTTGTCTCTCCCCTCGCTTACTGCTAGTGGATCTCCAAGGCTTCGGCTTCAGGACAGCTTTAGGAGGGGTTTTCTCTTCCTGCAGCTGCAGTTGTACCCATCAGGAGAGCAAATCAGTGTGGCACCTACTCTTTCTTTTCTTATTAAATTACTACAAGCCATGAATTATGAAATAAAATTCATTAACTATAAAATGTCAGGTAATTCCTGCTTACTTTTACATTACATTTTGATAGGGAAACAGATCAGTTTTTGTTATTGTTACTACTACTTATTTCTTTATCTTATCACTTCTATGGCATATAACTGTCACTGGTTGTTTATTTATTATTTTTAAAATAATTCTTTATAATTGGGGTTTATAAAATATTTTCCTAAATAAAGTTGTTCGTTCAACTAGTTGTAAAACTAACATGATTTTTTCCTTTTGTAATGAAATTTCTATCTTTTCCTGTTGCTTTCATCTTTTAATTTCACTCTTTCATTTGTATACTTATCTTTGTGTAGTTATGTCACACATGTTGCTGGATACAAAATTGTTATTCAGTGTTTAGTTATGTGAGGCCACCATTGTTACTTATACAGAAAGTGTTGGTTATTTTATGTAGAATACAAGAATTAGAAACTGTAGCTGAGCAAACTGATTCTCATAAACTGTTCTTACCTATTACAACCTATATTTTGTTTCTAGTTTAATTTGAACTTTACTTGTGAACTGAAGTATCCATGTACATACATGAGCTCCCATATTTTCAAAAATCTACGGTTTTACAATTGTCTCTTTTGGTACAGTGTGTGCAAATAATCCTTTTTGCAAAAGTGTTTCACTCACTTATTTTAATTTCATTCTTCTACAAATGTTGTTCTAATGTATTTTAAGATTTAATAAAGTTGGTCAGGATTTTTACTTTTTCTTATTTTGCAATTCATTTGAGTTTTGCCTGAATAATATAGAATAATTCTTTTTTAAAAATGCACTAACCCTATGTGGGTTTTTTGCAATCTGGTAGCATTTATGCCCATAGTGCTGCATGGTGCCTAATTTTGGTGGTGTATTTAATTTTAAAAACAGAGTATCTGTAAATTTTTCCCAGAGCCTCATTACTGAACATTAATTATCCACATTTGACATCCATATGTTCTGTCATCTGCATCTATTATTTTAATCTCTATTTTTGCCTCTGTAGTCTAGAGAGATTTATTTAAAATGTCTTCAAAGCAACCAAATACTTTCCTTACCTGTCATTTCTGCTTTCCTTCATCTAAGGCAGATTGCACTCTCAGTGTTTTGTTTTTAAGATCATTTCACTATCTGGAAGCCCACCTGATTTTGGCCAGGTATTGTGTTTTTTAAATATCATTTTTTTTTACCCCTAGCTTCCATGTATTTTAAAATATAAAAGAAAATTCAAGATATAGATGTTATTTAAAAATACTCAAGTTTGTTTTAATATATGGTTTTCAAGTACCTTTATGCTGTTCTCTTCTTCACATTTTATACATATTTCAGGAAAGATGTGTTTACCTACTTTCATAGTCACTCTTAAGCAGAGAGATCAACTTAAGCCTTATAATTGCTAGAAAAGTAAGATTTTTCTAAAATACTGTAAATACCAATTGGGTTCCATTAGCATCATCCTCTAAAATGTTAAAACAGAAGAGTTTCACTGATATCAATTTTGAAAGCCAGTTCAATTATCCAAATATCAGATTGTGTTGGCAGACAGCCAGGGCTCCAGGAGTTCATTTAGATGGATTTTGTATTTCTACCACTTATTCTCTTTGTTTGGTGAGAATGTTGTGCCAGGGGCCATGTTTTCTGTGAACCAGTTTTAGTTTGGTCCACTTACCATCCCAGTTACTTTTCTCTGCCTCTATCTTTTCAGTGCCTCATATTTTGAAAAGAGCCATGCTTCATCAAGAAGCAGTTTCCCGTGGAATGATTTTTACTTGAGGTTATTGGTATGAGAAGCTAAAGTCCTTATAATGTAACTGATATGGAAAACAATGAGTCCTGGATGTGAAAAGGACAGCACTGAGAGTTCTTCTATCTTGTACTTTGTCTATCCAATCTCAATGTATGGGTTTGGTTGTTATAGTCACCATGCCCATCTTGTAGAAATGTGTAGTATAAATACAAGTCTCAGAGAAAAAGGTGGACTTAACTAAATTTCTAGTAGTAACATAATCTTCACATATTAATGACATTCCAGTGATCGTTTCAATATTCACAAGTGCTATGGTTAAGTTTTCATAATTATCATAATCATACTTTCTTATTTTAAAATTTTTTAACTATTTTGGTCTTGCTTGGGCATATGATGTTAGCACTGTCACTATCTTTTCTTTAAACCTTGTCAATTTTTTAAAATTATCTTTATTGGTACATTACGAATACAAATGATAATCACATTCAACATTAAGGGTTTGTACCAGAATATGACATGGCTTGATTCTCATTTATTTCCTTTTTCCCCGCCCTGCATCTCTAAGCCCCCTATATACACACTCTTTGTTTTCTTTTTCTTTATTACTGCATTCCTTTTCCTCTAGTTATTTACCCTTACACTCCTTCCTTTTAAATATTATCTACTTTGCAGTATCAACTATACAATTTTTCATTATATTTTCTTTTGAATGTATTTTTATGGCCATTTATTTTGCAATATATGTTCATCATCTTCTCTTTTTAGTATTTTCCTTTATTCTATAAAGGTCTAGTAAAGAAGAACATTTATTTCATATATTATGTAACATGATTTCAAGAAACATACTCAAATACATTCAACCATATGAATTTTTCTAATTCCAGTGTTTTATGTTAAACTATTCCAGGGAACTCATAATTAAGGTTTCCCACAGGTACATCTGCAATATGCTGCATTATTTATAATAAGTTGCTTTTATGGCTTATATCTAGATGACCCCTTCCCACTTCATGTGGTCATAAATGGAGCTTTTCATATGTAGCTGAATCTAGGGCATGAGGATGGATGAAGGAGGTAATGCTGTGAATGATTCATGATGAGATGCTAGGAGCAAGAGAGCCTCATCATGGGGGCTGGGGATTTAGCGCAGTGGTTTCAACTCCTGCCTCACAAACCCGAAGTCCTGAGTTAGACCTCCTGGAATCAAAACAAAAGAAAATAAAAAATTTCAAAGAGTTGCTCACCCTGGGTGCTGCCAGCCATGAGGATACTGAGCTTTGCAGTCCTTGAAAAAACAAGTTGATTACTAATCATTGTTTTAGTCTGTCTGAATTTTAGTAACTACTATGTTGAATCTGTTTAAGAAATCTTTTCTGAAAGGACCACTATGTACTATATCAATATAATGAATCTTAACACTTCCACAGGCAATACCAAATGCTGAAGCTGCTGGGATTTCCTTTCAACTTTTGTAATATTTCTTGCAGTGTGTTTACTTTCATGTAAGGAAAACAGAGTTATTTCCGAGCCTTCTGAGTGATGGAATAATAAAAGCTTAACATTGTCTTGGCTTCATGTTGTTTGGTTCTCAATAAAATTTCAGAGGAGATAAATACAATATATAATTGCAATAGCCCCCTTTCTTTGTTAGTATTTTTAATAATTTTAGTTAATTTTCAAAATTAGAAAAGTTTCTGAAAATTGCCGCAATATGTAATTATTCATACACTGTATATCTTGTTGATATTGTGGATGGAAAACTAATTGAATACTTGTGGGAAAAGTTGAGGAACCTATTTTTTTCCCTCAGAACTTAGACATTAGTTTTCATTAAAAATTCTAAAATTTTCATCAAAAACAGTATCAGATAGTTATTACATCTCCTGTACATTTATACCTTATAAGTCTTTCAGCTTACTGTGAATAAAATTTAATTTATAATGATTGCTGTGAGAGAAATAGTCTACAGAAAAAAGTAAACACTGAAAGAATAATACTGAAAATTCAAAACTCAATATTGAATACTTAATTTCAAATTTGCTTTAGGACACATATTAAGTAAAACAGATGAGTTAACACTTAGGTTCATTTTTAGACAAGCAAATGTCCAATATTATTGTAAAATATTAAAATAAATTTTTTGAACATAGGAAAATGATAAGATTAACTTTCCTCTAATAAGTGGAAACAGTGGAGATTAAAGAATACAAGTGACATACATGAGAAAAAATCATCATCCTTTTGGCCCTTATATACACAGTAGAACTTGCAGTAAAACATGAACACATACTGCTCGACATAGCATCCATTTCTCTCTGTTGTCTGTAGGATCTAAGACAGTATATTTCACATGACTGAAGCACTTCATTAGATAATGCAATACGAGGTGCTAGAATTCAAATAATTCAAAAACATATTAATATGTATAAGTTTATTGAATTAATTCAAATTAATGTAAACACTCTGCAGGTATAGATTCTCAATGAGGGGTACAACCCTAATGTACTCCTAAAATGTACCACTAAATTATCTAAAAAATTATAAACCATGAAACAAACCACAGGTAGTGTATTTTAGAATGCTGTACAACATATGACTTGGAAAGAACAAACTTAAGGTACCATAGAACCAAAACTAAACATTAACTAATTAATTAATGGAAATGATAGATTTTGGAATGATATCAATAAATTGATTAAACAGCAGTCAACAATTCAGAATGATTTGATAAAGCACTTTAGGTAAAATAGGCAAAAGAAGATAATCAAATATACACTTCTGAAATTACAAAATACTTAGAAAAAATAATTCTCAGCATTTTAAAATTGCTGAAAAATAAGTGCCTTTGTACTCAGTAGTGGGTGAGATATTCTAGTTTTAAAATTAGCCCAGGGACTCATGCAAAATCTATGTAAATTGATGCACATAACAAAGCTGATCATGTAAGACAGGGGAGGCATTCAACCAGTGGCCCTCAGTAGAACCATGTTACACGTGGTCAGGAAATTAGAAGTCATATTCGCAATTCAGTTTAATGTTAGGCTCACTGGTGTTTGAAATAAGAAATTGTGTTTAAGCATGTCAGAATTTACATAAAATTTATTTTTATATACATGTAAGACAGGGGAGGCATTCAACCAGTGGCCCTCAGTAGAACCATGTTACACGTGGTCAGGAAATTAGAAGTCATATTCGCAATTCAGTTTAATGTTAGGCTCACTGGTGTTTGAAATAAGAAATTGTGTTTAAGCATGTCAGAATTTACATAAAATTTATTTTTATATAAATACATTCTCACGGGAAATTCTGTCATTATGTAAAATGTGCTGTAGTCTCTCAGGGCTCTGTTCTAACAAATACTGCATTTTTTTTGGAAAAAGTAGGTGAGAAAAATGTGGTGAAAGTCAGAAAACAACCGGAGTTTAATGATTTATGTATAGAATGAAAGTTTAATTGTCGATTCTTTGGCAAATAACTGCTTTTGACAATGAGAAAAACCTAGAAATAAGTAGCAATAAATTATAAAGTGCCCTTCAAAATATACAGTTATAGCTATTCTTATTCATGTAGTTAGTTCCATATATTTATAACAATAATTATGGGCAGATGTTTTAAATAAAGTAAATTAAAATCATAACTTTTTGATGCTATTATCAAATCATGCATCATTGAAAAAGAAATGTTTGAATTTACACATAAGAAATAGTTTCTGGGCAACTGAAGATGTAGAGATATATAACCTCACATTTTCATAAGTCTTTTAATTACTAATAAAAATATATTCTTTTTTATTTTCAAATCTTGAGATCATTGCCTATCAGCCCTAAAACTGAATGAGAATGAGATATCTCATATGTATTTTAAGTCTATAATCGTACTATAACGGTTAATTTCAAAATGTTGGCCCATTTCATGAATTTTCTTTTCATTTTGTTGGTTGTTTTCTTTGGAGTGAAGAAACTTGAATTTGAGATAATCTGATTTTTGTGCAAAAAATCTAGGTTGTCAACAGTTTTACCTGCTTTCTCATCCTAGAAGGTAAGTGTTTTCATTTTAGTATTTATATCTTTGATCAATTTTTGTCTTATTTTAGTATAAGGTGATTGATATGAGCCTGGATTCAGTCTTCCACATGTCTAGCCACTTGAGGCATTATTTGTTACAGAGTCTATCTTCCCTCCATCATGTGTATTCAATTCCTTTGAGGTCAAAGGTTAGACATCTAACTATGCTTTCAGTCATTTCTGCATCCTTGATTCTGTTACATTAGTCTACACTTTACATTCTTCTGGCTACTTTTATGTTCCTTTTATCACTGTAGCTTTGTAAACTGAAAAAACTGAGTTATGGTCCTTCTTTTGCTCTCATTGCCTAGAATTGCTTTTGTTATTCTGGGTCTCTTCTAATTTTATATAACATATAGAATTGTTTTCTCTCTGTGATGAATGCAGTTGGTGTTTTATTAGGATTATATTAAATCTACATATTTCAATGTTAATAGTACAGATATTTGACAATATTCTTTCCCTATATCCAGAAATAGAAGACCTCTTTCCAACTTCTAATGTTATCTGACATCTATCTCCTTTTACAGAGCACTCTAGGTTTTCATGGTAGAATGTTTCACTTCCTTAATTAGAATCATTCCGAAGCATTTAACTCTTCCTGATGACCTAGTGCATGGTATTGCCTGTCTAATCGCTCTCTTAGAGAGTTTGTGTTTGCTGTAAAGAAGCACTATTTTCTTTTTTTTTTTTTTTTCTATGTTATTGCATTCTTTAAGTTCTCTGACTTGGTTTGTGAATTCTAGGAAGATTTTGAGTCTTCTATTTGGAAAAATCATGTTATCTGCAAATAAAGATAGTCTGTCTTCCCCCTTTACTGTATGTGTCATTTCTGCTTCTTTGCCTGGCACAATTTCTTTGGCCAAGGTTTTGGTGTTATACTGAATGGACATATTGTTAATAGACATGCTTATCCTGTTCCTGAGTTTAGAGAAGGAGCTCTCTATTTTATTCCATCTAATATGATATTGGCCATTGTTTTATTGTAAATGGATTTTATCACATTGTGGTAAGGCCTATTATCTAGATTATATACAGGCCTCAAAGAATTAGTTTCATAGACCTACAAACTCAATTACAAAACAGAAAACCAAAATGGATACATTTCTCAGAAGTATAAATAATCAATAAATATATGAAAGAAACTTGCTATATTTCCATTTTACTAAAGAAATAATGGCAAGATGGCAAATCGTAACACATATTGTCATAGTGACAGAGAAAATAAAAGGAATCCTTGTACATTGGTGAGAAGACTGTAAACTAGTATAATCTCTATGGAAATACATATGATGAGGCTTCAAAAAATAAGAATAGAAATTACATTTCACCCTGGTATTCTAATTATAGCTATATTCCATAGAGTTAGTGATCTTGTGCACTGATGCAGGCTTACCATGTTTATAGCAGCAAAACTTGAAATATTTAAATCTTGTAAACAGTCTATGTTTCCTGTCCACCAACAGCTGAATGGATAGAGAAAGTTAAACTTTTATACACAATGCACTACTCTTCCACCAAAAGACTTATAAATTTAAATTATTTGTTAGAAAATAGATGCATATAGAAATTATAATGCTAAGTGAAATAAATCAGAAATATATCTCCAATACGGAACAGTTTCTTTTGTATGTGAAACCCAAATTTTAAATTTTGTAAAAAACAAAATTCTAGAGAATGAACAATTGAAAATAAAGAAATAGATCTTTTGTAGGTAGAGGAGGATCTACATATAGAGTAAAAATGAAGAGAAGGGATAACAAGGGGAATAAAAAGAATTAATATATGATTTACAAGTGCCAAATCCCTTCTGTGAATGTAGTTGTTACATACTACAAGAGCATACTAATAGAAATTAAAAAATGTATGATTTAATTTTACAGCAGATAGAGTTTAACATCTTTTCAGTAAGGTGCACAGAAACCAACAGAACAATAAAGAAAAAAGAAGAGAAAAAACAGAATAGAATATCCCAAAAGTTTGAGATATATGAAAACATGATGTCAGGGACCATAAGAAGATGTTGGAGAAAAAAACTGAAAATTTTTTGAATATACAATGACTGAAATATTCCCCATAATGCTTTCAAAGCTATATTTCCAGGAATCTTAGTAGATATCAAGGAGAATAAATATTAGAAGACTAATAGTTATATTATGTTCAAACTAAAGAAAACGATGATGACAATATCTTCAAATAAGTTAAAGAAAATGTACCTTACCTGTACAGGAACAAAACCAAGAAGTATATTCTCGTGAGAGGTTGTACAAGCCAGGAGAAATGGAGTAAAATAGTTAAAGTGTTGCAAAAAATCAAATTAAAAACAAAAATGTAGAATTTTGTATCTTTTGGGGTTACCCTTCAATACCAAAGGAGAAATAAATAACACATTTCTCGAATAAGAAAAGTATTTGACATCAGTAGATAGGTTTTGCATGACCTATTAAAGAAGTCTTTTGGTGAAAAGGAAAAAATATATATCAGAAACTAGAACTACGTAAAGCAAAAAATCATTAGAAAAATAATAGGTGATGTTAAATTCAAGGCCTTTCAAAAAAAATTCAAGGCCTTTGTAAATTTTAATAAAACTAATTGAATTTTTTTCAAAATAATATTGTGTTGTGTAGGCTTGTGTATTT
The DNA here is from genome assembly GCA_004026965.1 of Petromus typicus. Lineage (NCBI taxonomy): Eukaryota > Metazoa > Chordata > Mammalia > Rodentia > Petromuridae > Petromus > Petromus typicus. Next base: position 12,125 of record PVIR01034122.1, read on the forward strand.
GTTATCTAACGTATCTACCTATCTGTCTGTCTATTCAGCTATCTGTTTAGCTGCTGTACAGGAAATTATAGGTGGTCAGTCATACTTCACATTATAATATTGGGTTAGTGACTGGCCACACATACAATCATGGTTTTATAAGTTCATAATGGATTTGACTAATTCCAATGGTCTAATGTTTTTATGACCTCTGTGATATTACAGGAAGGTGTTGCTCATTAATTTGTGGTTATTTTGGAGTAAATGAATATTCTGCATCACCTGTTATATAGAACTGTAGAACACAAAATTATGTGCTTGGTATATTTGATAGTGATGCTAAATAACTGCTATATATATATTTTTTTCCATGTTTAATAATTTTATTAGTGTGTTCCTACTTTTTACTAAAGAACAGTAAATCAGGTTCAGGCAAGTTCTGCAGAATGTATTCTAGAAAATGCCACTGTGACCAGAGTTAATTCTCCTTAAAACCATTGATCTTCCAGCCAGTCCAGTGAGACAAAACATAGAGATCAGTGACAGTGACTCTGATGTTCCTGAACACATGTAGGCTTGATAATGTGTACATATATGTAATTTAATAAAATAGTATAGAAAGATTTAAAAACACTGTATTCTATAGCATATAAATTTGGTAGGCTGTGCTGTTGAGGTTGTTACTTACACTTTCTGATGCTTATATTAAAATAAAAGCTAATGATATATTTATCATGTTTCCACATCCATAAGCAATTCATGATTATATATGTGAATGTGTTGTATATGTGCTTCTCCCTATGTATAAACACGTTTATGTACATGTATTTCCAATAATTTTATGTATATATAATTGAGATTAATAATAATAAAACATGAAAGTAATGAATTAGGATCTTGATATAAAATTATCATAATATTAAGTAGCATACAAATCTTACTTTAAGGTGATTATAGGCTAACTAGTAATGTATACTGAAAAATCACCAGGGTAACAATATTAAAAAGTAGAGAGCATAAAAGTAACTTGGGGAGAAAGAAAAAAAAATACAAAATACTCAAAACCACAGGAGGAAAAAGTAAAGAACAAGAGTAAAAGCAACTACAATATACATGAGTGGAAGACAAAGGCAATAGTCTAGTTACACCAATAACAATTTTGCACAGCAATAATATAAAGGCTATTATTAAAATACAGATATTTTCAAAGTGAATTAAATACAACAAGATGTTTCTCTATATTTAAAGATTTATACAAGATAATTAATACAAGATATTTAACTATACTTAAATTGGACTGTGTCTAAAAAATTCAACTTATATGTAAAGATATGTAGACTTTTTTTTTTTTTTGAGACAGGGTCTTGTTTGTAGTTCAGGCTAGCCCTGAGCTCACTATGTAGTCCAGGCAAGCTTCAAACTTACATCAATACCCCTGCTTCTGCCTCCCAAGTGCTGGGAATACAGGTATGAGCCACCACGCTAGGCACTGTTGAATGTGGTACTGATTGCTGGTGGGCATGAGTCTCTACACCCATCATTGTTGTGTGTGATTACCTCGGATGGAACCCAGGCCCTTGACCTCTGAACCACTGAGCTAAGTCCCAAGCCTGATATTTAGACTTCTCAAAACAAATGAGTAGATAAGGACATATCCTGCTAATACTAATCAAAAAGGTGAAAGTAATGCGTTCATTTCAGACAGAAGATCTCTCAACAGAGAAATTCATCACAGATGTCCATTTTGTAAAAATACATGATATTTAATGTTTACCACATAGATCTGACAGCTGAGAATCAAAACACATGAGTTGAAAATCCAAGAACTGAAGGTAAAGTAGACAAGTACAATACAGTATTTGGGAACTTCAATATCCAACTACTTAAACTGGACAAAACTACTAGGAATAAAATCAGAAAGGACATAGCTGAATTCAAAATTATAATTATTTAATTCGGTACCATTGAAACATGCAGTTAATTTTACCCCAAATCAGCCAAGTACACAACTTTCTCAGGTCATGTGTCACTCTAACAAAGATATTCTACATTCTAAGTCATAAAACACACCTTCATAAAATTAAAGTTGGGTAAATTACATAATGTTTCTTTTCAATTCATAGTGAAATTTAACTAGAAATCAGAAACAGAAACATAGCTAGATAGAAATCTAGATAGATAGCTAAAGACAGAAAATACATAGAAATTAAACAATGTACTTTAACATAAGACATTGGTGAAATAAGAAATAATAAAGGAAATATTTGAATTAAATTAATGTTAAAATATAATTTATCAAAATTATAGACCTAGACAAGCAGTTTTTAGAGGGAAGATTATAGTATGGAAAATATATAATGGAAAAGAAGATATCTGAAACAAATCATCTAAGCATCCATCTTCAGAAATTATAAAAAGAAGAGCGAATTAAATGGTAATTTAGATTGTCTTTCAAAAATCACTGCTATTTAAGTGTACTTAATTGAAGTAATGTAAATATGCTTGTTAAGAAAGTTCTATTAACAGGATTAAATGTGTTTTATAAGAATTTAACCATTAGAAGATAAACTATTACAAGATTTAATGTGTTTTTTGTTAAACAGTCACTGTCAGTACTTAGTTTGTCCAACTTTAAGCTGCTCTGATTTCGGTCCCGGAAAGTCCATGACATCATACTTCGTGGAAGTCCCAAGAGTCTGGGAAGTCATTGGAAACCTATTTTTGTATTTAGTTATCAAACATTTGGCAACTGCTTTACAGATTTTTCTCTCAAGATCATTTGCAAGTTGATCTCAGACAGCTGCCTGACTGAGTATCTACCCTATACATTATTAACTTCACTATTTTGGAACCACTTTCAGTGACAAACCACATCTTGTCATTTTCAGCTTTCTTTGTGCCATTGTACTTGACATGTCTTGGATATCTACATGAGGATTTATTTTGCTGACCTGGAAATTTTCACTATCAAGTCAAGAAACTTGTTCTAAAGTCCTTGAAGTAGCCATGCTAGGTTGACTAATGCTGATAAATATATATGGAGTTACAGAAAAGAAGTTAATAAAATGAGGAAACACTTCCACAAGCATACAATAGGAATAGAATACAAATATTTTCCTCAGTAATCAAGTACTTCATATAATCTTACATATTTTAAAATTTATGTTTTCACTCTGTACCATAAAGCAAATTGATGTCATTATTTAATTACATAAATAATGGAAAATAAGAATCAAAAAGACTCTCTCATGCTCTGAAAATAATAAAGATCTTCTACATATACTAGAACTTCTGTATCTATTTGAGAGCCTAAGAGAGTCATATTAAAAAAAATGGAAACAAAACTTATGTATATAGGAGGTGGGGGTTGCAGGGTGGGTGGGGGAAGGGAAAAATAAAAATCAAGTCATCTCATATTCTGGTACAAATTCTCAATGTTGAATGAGATAATGATGTATATTCATAATATACCAGTAAAGTTTTGAATTAAAAAAAAAACTTGTACTTCCTCATAAGTGAAATAAATAAGATGGCAGATGTGTAAATATCGTATCTTTTCTCAGGTATGAGAAAATGAAAATGTAAATGAGTTCTAGAATGCATGTTATATATTGTGAAATAGAAAATACTCAAAGAAAAATGGGGTGAAAAGAGAAAATCATGAAATTATAACAAAAAAGAAAGGAGACAAAGTTTATGTATATAGGGAGTGGGGGTGGTAGGGTGGGTAGGGGTATGGGAAAAAAATGAGAATTTGTACCAGTATAAAATTCACATTGTTAAATGTACAAATTCACATTGTTAAATGTAATCATGATGTGTATATGTAATGTACCAATAAAGATTTTAATTAAAAAAAAAAACTGATACAGATCTTTTGTAACAGATTCTAAGCACAATACCAGATTTCTGACCTCTATCTCAGGAAAGAGTTTTCAACATTATTTTGCTAGTTATGCTAGTGTCTGAATATTTTTTCTCCATATAATTCATGTTCAAATTTAATCACCAATGCAAGTTTATTAAAAATTGAATCCTTTAGGAGGTTGTAAGGTAGTGAAGTCTCTGTCCTCCTGGTTAGGATTATAGTCCCTGAAGAGATAGAATTCATCCTTTCCAGAAGACAAAGGGGCAAAGTTCTCTGGGAAGCAAACACAAGCTGACACTTGGATCTTGAACTTCCAGATCTGAAAGGCAGTTATAAATACATTTATGCTCTTATTAATAGCCTGGAAGTATTTGGTTGTGATAAAACAAGTATAAAGATGTAAAAGATCAATAACTGAGGTAGTTTTCTTGTTTCTTTTTCTTAAAGAAATCCAAGAAATGATTGAGAACAACATCTTGTTTCATAGCTCACACACCTGGCATATGCCAAGTCTCCAACCTATCCTGAAGTGGAACTCTGATTTTTCTCAATGGCAAGGCAAAATTCTCAATTTCACATTCTAAGTGAAATAAAAAGGACACAGATGTGTAAATACCAGTGTATTCCTCAGTGTATTCCTTGTTTCCTCAGTGCAAGAAAATAAAGGTGTAAATGAGGTCCAAATTTATGATAGGTATATGAAATAGGAAAAAATATTCACAGAAAAATGATAATTGGGTGGCAGCAGAGGAAAGTAAAGAAGGGAAAGAAAGAAAGTTGATGATATTTATTACCAATTTTCATTTCCCTTTATTTTCTCCTAACCTCCTTCCCCTTTTCTCTTTAAACATTTTCTTCCTATATCATGTATGAATGTAATCACAATGTATATTCAAAATATACTAATAACTCAATTATTTTTTTTAAAAAAATTAATGCTAAAAAGGAAAAAAATGAAAACAAAGCTTATGTGTATGGGGGAAGGTAGAGAGTTAAAGGGTAGAGGAATGAGAAAAAATGAGAATCATGATATATTATGTATAGGTACAAATTGCTATTGAGGAATGTGGTCATAATGTACTCTAAAATGTACTAGTAAACTCAATTTACTAATAAAATATTTTCACTGTGTCTTTAAAATTTATTTTCTCCTTGTACTTTCTGCCCTCTTCACCAAGGTGATGAGATATGATTCAGGTAGGCTTGACTGTTCTGTCATCTTTTCACTCACTTCTATTTTGACTCTACCTGTCCTCTATTTTGTCCAAATATTTATATTCAGAAAATTAGATAAATTTGGAATAGTTGCTCCACCAGCTTTTGCTATATGAGTTTTTCAGCTCTGCTAAATGAACACCCTCAGCATAGAGTACTTTGCCCTTAACAAATGCAGATTTAGGAATGTCAGAAATCACAAAAAAACTCACTGGGATTTAAGACTTACTTACTGGGATTTACTTACTTGGATTTGAGGATGTCTGCCCTGCCCTACAGGAAAAACTATTGGGATTATTGCTGACACCTGCCTCACCATGTAAGATCTTAAACTACAAGGATCACTGCACTAAGATTATTGGCCTTGGGACTTACTGGCACTTACGAGGATTAAGTA
>PVIR01034123.1:0-17399 GCA_004026965.1 Petromus typicus
TATACATTAATATAATATTATATAATAATATTATTACATAATACATATAACTCCATGTACCTTTATCTATCTGATATTTGACAAACAGGCTAAAAATATATGTTAGAGAAAAGACAGCCTCTTTAACATGCAATCCTGTCAAATATGGTTACTCATGTGGAGAAGGATAAATCTAAACTCACATCTCTCACCTAAATGAAAATTAAATAAAATAAGTCAAAACCTACACATAAAAACAAAAACACTTGAACTTTGGGGAGATTAAATGGGACAAGTCCTTGATGATATAAGCCTCTGACTTATATAGGCTTTCTGACTGCAAATGTAATAGTACAAGGAGGAACAACAAAAACCAAAAATAGCATTATGTCAAATTAAAAACTTTCATACAATGGAAATAACTACCAAAATGAAGAGATCACTTACAGAATTGAAAACAAAATTTTTTTCACCAACTACTCCTCCACTAGAGGACTAATATTTAGAATATATAAAGAATTTAAAAAATTATAATTCCCAAAACAACCATTTAAACCACTAAATAAGCAAATTGAATGAATAGACAGTTCTCCAGAGAAAAAGCCTAAATTGCCAATAAAATGTATCAAAAAATTCAACACCGCTGTTCATTTTGGAAATACAAATGAAAACAACTGTGAGATTGCATTCTATCATCAAGGATACACACAGACAGGGAAGAATAACAAATCCTGATGAGGATATTAAGGGGGCGGAAGCCTATTATATCATTGGTAGAAATGTAAATTAGCAAAACTTACCTGAAAAGTAGCACAGAAAGAACTCAAAAAACTAAAAATAGAAATTGCATTTGACCAAACTATTCTTTTTATGGGTATATTTCTGAAATGTTTGAAGTCACCATACTGCAATGACACATTCATACCTATGTTTATGTCAGGGAAATTTCCCATAGTCCATATGGAAGCAACTTAGATATCCAACACCAGAAGCATAAAGAAGTTATGTGGGTGGAATTAAGGGTATTTAATTGATCATAGTACTACACACACACACACACACACACACACACACACACACACACACACACACATATATATATATGGATACACATATATATATATACATATATATGTACCACAAAGCCTGTGTATGTAGTGGCCGGGGAGTGGCAGGATGGGCAGGGGAATGGGGAAATGAGAATCAGTCGTGCCATATCTTGGTAGAAATTCCCAGTGTTGAGTGGGAACATGATGTCTGTGTGTGTGTAAAATGTACCAATAAAGAATGAATAAATTAAAAAAAGAATTCAAAAACGAAAATGCAGAGGCACTGGGAAAAAAGATAAGAATCACGATAAATCATGTACAGATACAAATTCTAAATGTGGAATGTGATCGTAGTGTATACCTAAAATGTCCCCGTCAACTCAATAGAGAAAAGGGTATGTAAAAAATAATCATTTCCACCTGGCGTGTGATGTTGCTCAGGTCAGGCGATGACTGTCAATACCATCCCTCAGGCTGGTTTTCTGGGATTTATTTAGAGTTAGAGTCCAAAAACGGAAGAAGAGGGAGGAATCCTCTTTGGGGCTAGGTTTAGTGGACCATCTGAAAAGAGGATAGACGTTGACATTGTCTGCCTCTGTGGTGACCCAGAGGAGAATTAGGGCCTGATTGGCCTCCGCAGAAGCACTAAGCTTACAGACCACACCCATCAATTAGGAAGAGAAAAACATCTCATTCAAAAACCAGGACGCACAACTGTGCTGAGTGGATCAATTTTACTTATATTATTGTTCATCAAGATTCCATTCATTGCATCAATTATCTTTTGGTTTTTTAGATTTAAAAAATTGATTTTATTGATACATTTTATGCATACACTAGGATTCATTTAACATTGAGAACTAGTACCTGTACACGACACTTCTTGTCTGTGTACAGACAAGCCCACAAGCCCACCGCCATACACATAAGCTATGTTTGCTTTTTTCGAGATCCCTAAAATGGCGTGGTTCAGTGGCAGGATGAGCGATTTCACCAGTCCCTAGGTCCTGAGCCTCGAAAAAGCTCTCTTGTCTCAAGACCAAAACCGGCGGTAACTCTGGCCTCTCAAGTGCTGTTGCTGGAGAATTCAGCATGTACCACAAATATATCAATATATGAGAAAAAATATATGCACACATCACATAACTTAACAAATGTGAAGAGAAGGACATTGTATTGTTCTGGTTTCACTTCTAGTAAGAAAAAGAATTCATTTCGTACTTGTGCAAATAAATTTACTCTTTGTAATTAAATATAACATCAAAACATCACATATACAATAGATTTAACGTAAAATATGTGACACTGAAAAATACCATTCCTTATTATTAATCCAGAGCTCAGAGTTAAACTTCCATGGACTTCTATATACACATGAATAAATTACTAATAATGAAAATAATAGATGACACAAAATATTAGCAAGGATATAGAAAACAAAATGGATTCATATAAGCCAAAAAATAGTTTATAAATTCTGTAGAACTATCTATAAAAGTAAATACGTAGCTTCAAGTTCTAGGTAGATAGCTACAGAGAATGTGTCTTTACTCACAGATAGCTATATGAAAATATACTCATAATATTCATAGAACCTTAATTAACCATGTTGTTGAAAACAACATATAAGTTCATTGATAATAAGATAAATAATTATTTCTATAATTGAATGCTGCCTAAAATGAATAATAAAATACTATTATGTACAGTAATATGAACTGGTCTTGCAGTCATACTCATGAGTATAAAGGTACAGACACAAAAGAATGGTTCAAAGATGGTAACATTCAGGAGAAATTTAACATTTCTAGTGATTATGTCTAATAGATGAATTTAGTTGAAAGAATATGAAAAAGTCATTTGATTTGCTAAAAATATTCTGTATTTTGACATGGGCTGCGGGTGCATGGGTCTAAGCATATGTAAACAGCTAATATATACAATTACAAACATTATTATGTATTAAAAATTCTCCATACAATTATAAATTGAAAATCAAGTCAAAGTGCTCATTGCTATAAAGTTCCAGGAAGTTTTTTAAAAAATATTTTATTCTGTAATTTGTTTTATATTTGTAACTTGCATAAAGACTCCTAAGTTATGCTTCTCATCTAAGTTTTATTACAATCTCTTCCAGAAACTTCTAAGGCAGATAGAGAGTTCATGCTTTAAAGTGTTATATCATTAGCAGGTGTATATTAAGACATTCTTGAGAACCAGGCCATGCTGAAATTAAAAGACTTTAACTGAAACAATTATGAATAGTCCTTTATAAAGAACATACATCTTGAATTCTAGTGCCCTTCAGCCTATCATTGTACCATGAATCAGTTCCAGAAAAAGGCCCACCTATTACTGCATGAGGCTCTGGGAAGACATCAAGTCACAAGCTATAACTTAGGCTTCAAGCCCCCAAAGACTCATGAATATCCCTTTTTTTTCAAAAAAAAGCACTTAGTTCATCTCCAGGGGTTCTTAAAGTCCCAAAATTTTCAGTATTGGAAAGTCTAAGTTGGAAGTCTTCTCTGAGATTTAACACAAACTCTTAGCTGTGAAACCCTGTACAAATGAAAAGAAAGTTAAACATTTCCAACATACAATGGCATGAGATAAATATCTCCACTCCAGGTTTAAAAATACATATAAAGAAGTTGTGACCAAAGTAAATCCAAATCTAGTGGGGAAAATATTAAATCCCGCAGGTCCACTTCCAACACCCCTGAAATCTTTGGCAAGTTGTAAACTCCAAAGGGCTTTGGTGTCTCCACCTATATGGCGCTGCATGTCATGGCAGCTTCCATAGCTTCTCTCTTGGGCTGATTCTGCCCCCTCCTCGCAGTTTTTCTCATATGATTAATGCTTCCAGCTTCTCCAAACTTCTATGATCTCCACTGCCCTTCTGGCTTCACACTCATAGGCTCACATACTGCACACTCAGGGACACACTGCCTGGCCTCCTGAGACTTTTTGGATCTGAGTGGAAACCTTCCTGACCACAGGTTAACTTTTGAATTCTGTGTGTACATAATTCCAGCACCGCATTGATGGGCCAGGGTCCAGGAGCAGTAGCCAAGATTTCTCCTCTCTTTGTTGTAAGCATTGAGTGCCTGGATTGTTGGGCACTTAATTATTATTTGGGATTATTCTTAATCCCAAAGAATAAATTAGCTAGGTTCTTGCCATTATGGAACATGGTGGTCTGGGGCTCTATTTTCAAAGCAAATTCTTTTATCTTTGTAACTCTGAGACTGCAAAAGATGGAGTCCTGCTGGTTATTGTGATATGTTCAGGCCATCTTTTCTATGTTTCTATGTTTTCTATGTTTCTTTTTCTTCTCAGCCCTGAATATCTCCTCTGCTCAATCTTTGCAGCTGAGAGTTTTATTGAAATTTCCTTGCTGTATAAACTCAAATAATTCTATGGGGCTATTTGCTCTTGATTTTCAGAATAAATCTGGCTAAAGGTGCCCCACCCTGGGTGCCTATGCTGCACACACTGAGAGTGAGTAGCCTGGATAGAATACAAGGGACAGAAAGAAGGTTGCTGGAGTCACTTCTCACTTGCTGCTTGCCACATCACTGGCTTTTGCTCCCTGTGAATAGTTACGCTTCAGCACTGCTTCTCTGTCAAGAAACCCTTCCTTGGGTCCAGCTTATTTTGTCCTGAAACCTCTAAAAATTGTGAGTTAAATAAACCTTTTCTCCTCTAACTTTGGGTGCTGGATATTATGGCTCAGGGATAAACAAAAACTAATTGAGACAGTGTTTGTCCCACTGGGTTTCAGTCTTGTTTTAGTCTAGTTGTTTTCAATCCATGTATTCTACACTTTCAAATGAGAATGATTATACTGTATTATTATACCTTGGGGTTATTTAACTTGGTTTTTCTTAATTCATAGCTAGGAGTTTGCCTTTTGTCTCAAAAGAGACTTGAACTAATTCTTTTGAAAAATTCAAGAACTTTTGAGACTATGGAAGGGAATATTGTGTTTCTGGTTGGGACAAGAATATCTGAAGTATATTAAGAAAAGTTATGAACTTAATATAGTCTATATTTGGAGAATAAACATGATTTAAGGAAATATATTTGAGTGTGAAGTTGACAAGGGAGGATTGTGATGGCTAATCCTGATATTTCAATTTCATCGGATTAAGAAGTGCTTGAAAGATGAGTAAAGCAATCCACCTGCATATGTGGAAAGAGATATGAGTAGAAAACAGTTTGGAAGGTGACAGTCCAAGAACAAGCAGCCACAAATTGTTTAATTTCTTCCAAAATTATCATTACCCTGTTTCAAATTAAGATGTAAATTTTCAGATACCGTTATAGCTATAACCTCACACTTTAGTACTCTAGTTCTGCATTATGCTACTTTTTGCTACTATAATAGAATAATTGATGTGAGTACTTATAAAGAAAAGTTTTCTTATAAAGGGTCTCATGGAGAGTGGGATCTCATTGGGTGGAATAGGCAGGTAAGATAGACAGGAAAAGACCACAAAGAAGCTTGTCTAACTTTTTTTTTATATATAAAAATTGTGTCAAAGAACTAGCTGGGATCACATGAGAATTGTGTTAATCATTTCTAGTGTGATTTCCCAGTTGACACAGTCATCTCCCAGTAGGATCCATCTGTTAGATTTTTTCACAACCTCCAACCATCACACTGAAGGTGAAACTCCCAAATTATGCACACTTGGAGGACACATTCAAACCATGTCAATTCATACTTGACCAATGTAACTTCAAGAATATAAGTATCAATAATGGCAAAGATAATTAATGTATTATGAATTTGGTATGCATTTTAGTTATAAATATATATATATTTTTTTTTTTAAATTATGCACACATTACACACCTGGCTTGGAAAACTACTCAAGCACTTTCAATAAATAGAGCATGTCTTATGAAATTTAATACACATATATATTTGTGTGTGGAGATAGGTAAACTTCCTCACCAAATTCTATCCTTTGTTTTGATATTATGTATCACATTTTTAATTTTAGGAGCAGAGCTTAAGGGAACTATATTTTAGAATATTTAAATTAGGAAATCTGTGTTGTAACACCATTTGGGACTTGGTAATTGAATGCTTTCTTAGAGACTAATATCCAAAATGTCAATCTCATGAAGAAAAGGAAAAAGCTCATTTGCTCTTGGGCACAATTCACACAATATAATAACCAGAAAACAACTGAAAGCCTAAATCAGTAATTTATATATTCAAAACCAGTTCTTGTAAAGGAAAAAAAAATACTAGAGATTTTTCATTAGTCTTTATCTTCAAATTTTCAAAGCATATCCATGAGCATGAATGAGAAGCCTGAAGCCATACTTGTCAGTCCTAGAATAACGCACAAGAAACTGTCACAGAATTCCCACACTCAGTAGAACCACTGAAATTGGTAGATAGGAAAGTTTGATCTATTTTTGTTGTTGTTGTTACTAATAATATTGATTTTTCTATGTCTTAGCTATTCTCTTTCTTTTCTTCAGAAGTACCTATTCAGGCAATTTGCCCACTTTAAATGGATTACTTTTGTTAAGTATTTTGAATTGTTTTTATTTTCACTTTTTTAAATGAGTTTATTGATAACTTTTAGCTAGAACTCATGATTACATTCATCATTTAGCACTGTACCTGTACATGTTACTTCCCAATTCATATTTTTTCTCAATATTTTATACAATATCAGTATTAAGCCATTTTCAGATGAATTGTTTATAAAAATTTTGTCCATGATATGTTATCTCTTCATTTTATAATTTCTAAATTATTGAGATTTTTGATGCAATTTTATTTATTTTTGCTTTTTGAGCCTGTGATTTTGGGATGCATCCAACAAATCACTTCTATACTGATGTTTTGAAGCGTTTAGCTTATGTTTACTTCTAATAGTTTCATAATTTAGACCCTACATTCAGGTTTTATCTCATTTCAGTAGATTTCTGTATAGGGTGAGAGATAGGGGTCAAGATTCAATCTCTTGCATATGAATACCCAGCTTTTATAACACCATTTATTGAAAATTGTATCATTTCCTCAAAGTATATGGGAGGTCCCTTTATAAAGAATTTTTTGTCTGCATATGTATGGATTTATATGGGATATCTATATTAGTCCCTTGTTCTATATGCCTTTCTTAATACCACAACTATGCATTTTCGGTTACTGTGGCTCTATAGTGTATTTTGAAATCAGGTACTGAGAGTGTCCCATCTTTGTTTCTTTTGTTCAAGATTTCTTTGGTGATTCTGTGTCTTTTATGATTTTACATGAATAATAGGATTTTCTTCTATTTGTGTAAATAATGCCATTGGTCTTCTGATGGGGATTGCATGGCATCTGTAGAACACTTTGGGCAATATGTACATGTTAATAATGTTAAATCTTCCCATGAACATGAGAGCTCTGAAAGTTTTATGTGTATGTAATTGCTCCCATCAGCCTTTGACAATTTTCATACTAAAAGCTTTATACTTCATTAAATTTATTCCTAGAGTTTTTATTCATTTTTTCTTTTTAATTTATTTTTTGGAGTTCTTGAGACTGGGACTATTTTAATGATTTCTAACTTGACAGTCTTTATTTGATTTATTAAAGAGTTAGGGTTTTTGTGATAGTTGAATCTGTATCATACAACATTAATAAATTTTTATTAGTTTTAATATATTTTTGTGAATTCTTTAGGTTTTTTATATAGAGTATATACTCTATAAACACAGATTAATTTTTTTCCTTTACTTTTTGTATGATTTTAATTTTTATTCTACATATTCATGGCTGAGACTTGCAGTGCTACACTGAATAAAAGTGTTGAGAATTTTGCCTGAACTAGGATGAATATTATTAAAAATAACTATTTCTGGTAAAGATATGAATAAAAGAAGTCAGATGTACCTCATTGGGATTGTAAATTACTACATGCTTTGTAGGGAACAATATGGAGTTTACACCAAAACTAAAACTACAACTAGAAGATTATCCAGCTATCTTACTTCTGTGCATATATCCAAAGGAAGCAGAATTAACATATTAAAGAATTACCTACCTGTCCATATTTATTGCGGCATGAGTTACAATAGTTAGGATATACAATCAATCTAGGTGTTCATTGACTGATGAATACAAGCTGGTTTACATACATGCACACTGCATATATATATGTAAATAAATATATATATACATATATGTGTATATATGTATATATATGAATATGAATATAGATAGAGAGATAGATATATTGAAAATCATTTTCAGCAAAATAGTTGCAACTTCAGGATACTAAGTTAAATATGCCAGGTACAGAAAGAGAAAGGGGACATTCTGTTCATGTGTGGCGATTTTAAAAAGTCACCTTGAAAATACATTAATGACTATCAGAGCTTGAAGAAGGGTGAGATGAAATTACTGATAAAGGAAGATTAAAATTTGATAAGTGTATATAGTACATATATTAAAATACCACACGAAAAATACTTAATATGTATAATTAATATCTATTAACAGAAAGAAAATAAACCAAGAAAAAAAGTTTGAAAATTACTATACAAAACCTCATTTATGAGCTTTATTGTTATAAATGAGAAATGTATATTTCTATACTTACTGTGTGCAATACATTTTTATACACATTATGATATTATTAAGTGAGGCTACTGAATATATCTATGTCACCACAGATGTGTAAATACTGCATTTTTTTATTGCTGTTGTTGTTGTTGAGACAAGGTCTCCCTTTTGTAGTTGAGGCTGGCCCTGAACTCAGCCTTGAACTCACAGCAATCCTCCTGCCTCTGCCTCCTGAGTGGGATGACAGGCGTGAGCCACCAAGCCCTGCACTGTGGTATGTGGTTCGGATTGCTGCTGGGGTGAGTCTCCATGCCTAATATTGTGGTATATGGTTACCGGGGACTGAACCTAGGTCCTTGCACTTGCAAGACAGGCCCTGGAACCACTGAGCTAAATCGCCAGTCCTCTTGCTTTTTTTCTTATTGTTTCTCTAATAGGAGAAATATAAGGTATCAATGAGGTCCAAATTGTATGATAGATATTGTGAAATCGGAAGAAAATGTTCAAAGAGAAAAAGGAAAGGGAAAGGGAAAGGAGTGGAAACTAAAAAGGGGAAAGAAAAAAAGGCATGAGAATGGGAAAAAAATGAGAATCAAGATGTATCATATAGAAGTTCAAATTCTTAATGTTGAACCTGATCATAATGCGTATATAAAATATATCAATAAACTCAGTAAAGAAAAACTTCCATGTCACATATTCATTTTTTGTGATGAGTTCTTTTAGGACAACTCTTGGCAGTTCTGAAATATATGTTGTTAACTATCATGATTAGTATGTTAAGTTATCATTAGTTATCACTGTGCATAAAATTGGTCTCCAAATATTAGTCATCTTATTTAGTTGGAATCTTGAATTCATTGCTTAATATTTCTTCACCAACAGCCCTAGGCACTGACAAGCATTATTCTCGTTCTCTGCTTCTACGAGTTCAACATGTATTAGATGCCACACATAAGGGTGCTTATACAATATTTTCCTGCCCCTGGCCTATTCACTCAGCATCATATCTTCCAGTTTCATTCCTGATGATATGAATAACAAGAGTAATATTCAGCATTGTCTGTGTGTATTGTGCACGTGTAATATGAAATTTTCTGCATATTTTCACAATCAGTGGATATTTTGTTTTATTCCACACACTGGCTGTTTAAAATAATGCTAATCATGAGCATTCACATAAATTTTATACATAATGACTTTGTTTTCCTTGGATGTATACCCAGAACTGTTTTTTAAAAATCATATGATGTCTTTTAAATTTTTTGAGAGATTTCCATTGTGTTTTCTATAATGGTGATGCTAGTTTGTATTCTCACTAATAGTATGCAAGATTTCCAATTTCTCCACATCCTGACATTTTAAACAATTAATTTGTCTTTCTTATGATCGTCATTTTAATAAATATGAGTTGATATGTCATTTTAATTTGCATTTTCTAAATGATTGTAATGTAAAACAAATATTCATATGTTTATTGAACATCTTATGGATCGTTTTGAGTAATAAAAATTTCAATAAGTGTAAAATTTTTCAAAAATGTTATGTTATTGATTTGGTTGATTCCTTATTTTTTTTACCTTAATGTTTTATTGCCTATGGTTTTGGTGTCTTGTTCAAGTGTCATTAGCAAAGACCAATGTCAAGAAGTTTTCTCTCATCTTTTCTTATAGTAAATTCACAGTTTTTGATATTATGTTTTAGTCATTAATTCATTTAGAGTTGATGATTACATATGCTATTATCTAATGGTTCAGTTTATTCTGCTCCTTGTAGGCATACAGTTATGGAAAAACTAGAGGACAGATTTCCCATTAAGTATTCTGTAAGTTTTTCAAATAATTTAGTCCTCCGTTTTGCTCCTGATCCTTACTGGATAGCTGATGAAAGCAGTCAGCAATACTGATCTCAGCCTGGACGCTGAGCTGTCTTGAAATTTCATTCACCAGATTAGTCCCCTGTCCTTAATCTCAGACGCCTGCAAAATCTCTGAACATGGCCTAAATTAGAGAAACATTCTGCTAGAGGCAAACACATGGCTTTAATAAGTTGCCAATAGAATCCTCATGAAATATTCTGAACTTGCACTTTACTGTTTGTATTGCTACAAACTTTCTGGTTTTCTGAACTCTAACAAGAATCACCAGTCAAAATTATTTAGAACTTTTTCTAATGACTTTGTGATTTACATCTCCATACATTTCCTAAATCCTCTTGCAAATCAGTTTGACAGGCTTGTAAACCAAAGAATCAAACATAGTCAAAGTAATGCCCTCATTTTTCGGGTAAAATTTTTTTCTGTCTTCAGAGTTCTCAACATTGCGATATAATACTCAAGTCCCACAGTTTAAAGGAGGAGAGGCTTATTTCCACTCATGATTGCAGTCGATTCAGTCCAAAGTCATCTGACTCCAAGGTAGAAAAAATGAGGTAAAAGGCCCCTGCTGAGGAGAACTTTTCATCTAGAGCTCACATGTAGCAGAGAATTAAAGGCAGTGGAGTGTATAAGAATATGCCCAATCAAGTCATTCCAATGATCACTCCTTCCTACTAGGACACATACTTTAACTGCACATTTAGTTACTGTATTCATCAATGGATACATTAATGAGCATATGATACCTCCATGATCCATTTGTCTTCTATACACTTAAAAGTACTGGGGACATTTTAGACACAAAGTATAACAATCACTCACTGCGACATTCTCAGAGGTTTGTTATACTTATCCACTGCACAGCTTCCAAGCCTATTAGATAAACCCAACTAAACTGAGCCAAAACAACTGTTTTATTATAACTCTTTTTGGACATTTTAGATTTTTCCATTTAAAAGTTTATCTTCAGACCCTGACAAAGAAATTTCGATTTCTTTTTCTCTTCCTCTTGCTTAAGTGGTTTGAGTAGGTCTTTCAGTACTCTGTTAAAATAAGAGACATACTTGTATTGTTTTTTATCTTAGAAGAAAAGTTATCTACTTTTCACTGTTGAATATGTTATTTGTGGTTTTGTCATAAGAGCCTGCATTTTGTAAAGATATATGTCTTTTTAAAACTAATTTACTGAGAGATCTTCTAACCATGAAGAGATGTTGAATTTCATCAAATGATTTTCTGTCTATTGAGATAGCTATGTCACTTACCCTTCATTTATTAATATATCATATGTATTTGAGTTTTTATGTTGAATAATATTTATGCAATAGTGATAAGTCTCACACAATTATGCTGAATGATCCTTTTAAGTGGTTGATGAATTATACTTTGAACATAGATTTTGTAATGTGATTTTTTTTTTTTTTTGCTATTGCTGTATCCTTTTCTGAGTTTAATGGGATACTTCTGGCCTCTTATACTGAAATTAGAAGTATTTACTTGTCTACTTTTTGATAGTTTGAGAAGGAATTTTGTTAATTCATCCTTAAGTATGTGTTTGAATTGTGTGCTTAAGCTATCAGATCTTTGGCTTTTTTAGAAGTTTATTTTTAGGGATTTAGTCTCCTATCTGATTAATAACCTGTCCCATTTTTCTACTTCTTTCTAATTAAGTTTATGTTTTATGTTTCTAGAAATGTATTTATTTTTTCCAGTTTATCTAACTTGGTAGCATATCAGTGTTTAGGTAAAGTCCAATGATCCTTTGTATTTCCGTGCATCAGTTGAAATGTCTCTGATTTCATTTGTATTTTATTTATTTAGTCTTGCCCTTTTGATAGTCTTAAGGCTGCTTAAGATTTTCCAGTTTTCATTTTTTTAACAAACAAGTCTAATTTTCTAAAAAAATTTTAATTGATTTCTTTGGTGCATTTTATATCCATGTTATAACCAAAATTGTCTTAGAATTTGTATCAATACATGACACAACAAAATTCTCATTTTTTCCCATTCCTCTAGTCCTCCACATCTTCGCCTCCCTATGTAGATAAACTTTCCTTTTTTCTACCCTGAAATTTTTTCTTTCCCTTGTTTACTTACTTACCCCTACCTCCTTTTCTCTTTGAATATTTTATCACTATTTCACAATACCTATCATACATTTTACAATTTATTTTCTATTATTTTTTTAGTATATATTTCATTTTTTTTTAACTTACTTCTGCTGGATTTGGGCTTGATTTGTTCTTTTTCTAGTGCTTTGACTTATAAAATCAGGTGATTTGAGAAATTTTCATTTGAAGTTTTTAATTGAGACATAATGATGATAGTACTATTTTATGGTTTCATAAAATCATATACATATACAGCATATATAAATTCTGTAGTGTTCAACTCAGGGTAAATACAGTTATCTCCTTAAACATTCATCATGCTATTGTGATGAAAACATCAATAATCTTTTTTCTAGCTTTTATTGTAATGCATAGTTTATTATTTTTACATATGCTTACACTATTTTACATTAAAAAATAAGAATTAATGTCTTCACCATATCTTTAATCTTTTTTTTAAATTATCTTTATTGGTACATTAAATATACACATCATGATTGCACTCCATAATGGGGATTTGTACCAGTATAAGACACAACTTAATTCTCATTTTTTCCCATAGCCCCACCCACCCTACCACCCCCCATATGATAAGTTTGAATCATTTCTACTTAAATGGACATACCTTGAGGATATCCTCATAAGTGAAATAAATAGGGCACAGATAGGTACATATCGCATCTTTTCTCTGGTATGAGAAAACGAAGATGTAAATGAGTCCTAGAATTGTATGTTATATATTGTGAAATAGAAAATGCTCAATGTAAAATAAGGTGAAAGGGGACAATGTTGAGATTGTAACAAAAAAGTAAGGAAACATTCGAATTCTTTTCTTTCATTTCTGTAGCATTCATCCTTCCCTGCTGTTTCTGTCTCCTGGTGAGTGTGTTTGTGCATCGTTTTTATTTGGATTGTATGTGCATGTGTGTTTATGTGCTTTTGTGTCTGTGTGCACATGTGTGTGTCTGTGTGTCTGTCCATGTGCTGCACAGTTATTTGAGCCTCTTATATATTGTGGGTATTATTTTTTTTTTCAGACCAGGTCTTGCTTTCTAGTTCAGGCTGGGACTGAACTCAGTATTGAACTCTCAGCAATCCTCTTGCCTCTGCCTCCCAAATGCTGGGATGACAGGCATGAACCACCATGCTTGGCATTGTGGTACATGGTTCTGATTGCTAATGGGTGTGAGTTACCACGTCCTGCCCATCACTGTGGTATGTGTTTACTGGGGATTGAATGTGGGAGCTTATGCTTGCAAAGCAGGTGCCAGAACCACTGAGCTAAACCTCTGGTCAAACGCTTTATCAGATATATAGTTCACAAGTATTTTCTCTATTTAGTAGGCTGCCTCTTAACTTTGGATTTTTTTCCTTTACTGTAGAGAAATGTTTAATTTATATAACCCTATTTGTATATTTTTGCTATTGTGTCCTATGTTTCTGGAGTCTTACCTGGAAAGTCCTTGCCTATTCTAACATCATGAAACATTTCTCCTAAGTTTTATTTTAGTAGTTTTTCTCCTTTTCATTTTGTTTATTAGTGTTAATTTCTCTCTTGCCACAAGCTTTGCTGCAATTCTGTGTTTCTTAAAATATTTTTTGATTTTCCTTTCAATTTCTTCTCTTATTGGCTAAAAGTATGTTGCATAATACCCACATACTTGCACATTTTTCTAATTTTCCTCCTGTTGTTGATTTTTTATCTTATATCATTGTTTTGGAAATGATGTTTGATGTGATCTTAATCTTCTTAAATTTGTTATGATTTGTTTGGTGACTTAGCATATGATCTATTTGGAGAATGTTCTGTGTGTCCTTGAGAAAAATGTATGCTCTGCTGCTATAGGATAGAACATTCTATGGATAACCATTAGGTTTGTTTATTGTACAACATTAAGTCTGACATGTCTTTATTGATTTTCTATGAGGGTGATCTCACTATCACTGAAAGTAAAATACTGAAGTCCACTAGTATTACTGTATTTCTATCTATTTGTAAGGGAGCCTCTTGAGCTGTACTTAGCACAGACGATGGCTAATGGGAATCAAATACTATACATCAAGAAATATTAAAGGTACAGTTATAGCTGAAAATTTACTATCCACATTCACATAAACATGTTCCTCTTGTCACAGTACATTTAACTCTACTAAAGTTTATCTGTACTAAAGAGATAACATTTGCTTGACCAGTAAGCTAATATTGTTCATTAGACTTTATCCGCTCCTTCATTCTGAAAACAGTTTCACTCGAATATGTGGTTTAATGCATATATCCCCATGTGAAACATTTGCAATCATTATAAAATTATACTTTTGAAGTCATTAGACTATCAATCTTCCTTTAAAACCATGATAAGAACTTTAATCAGTCAAGGCAATTTTTCTTTCATATATGATGGTAGCCCAGGATCTTGCTTAATTGGTTCATATTGGAGACGTAAATTGAAATTTATTTGCCTTTTGTGGACAAAAAAAATTTTGCAGCCACATTCAACAGGAATGTTACACACTTGGGACAAGTATTATCTTCAACTTAGCTCCAACTACTGTTATGTGTTCTGTCTTAGCCTATGTTGCTTACACCAAAAAGCAACTAAAAACCACAAATATTTAAATCATTTAATATTTACAGAGAAAAAGATTTTTTTAAAGGAAAATGTATTCATTAACTTCTCCAGTTAAACACATAGACCACTTTATATGGTGCTGAAACCTCCTTAGAACTAACAGTTGGGGAAACAAGCAGGGCTCAGTTTCCTTCTTTGCATCCCCTAGTATGCGAAAGAGAGAGGTACACGGGAGCTTCACGCATGGTAATTGAATCGCAAACATGAGTAATCACAGAAAGCTGGGTGTGAAGAACCTTTTGTATGTTTAGAGAAAAGAATTTAAGGGTGCCTTGTATATCGGAGATTATAAAGTAGATATTATGTTTAATTAAGGAGTTTTCATTTTATGATGTAAATAATGGGATTTGGGATTATCAGCTGTTTTTTATTCATATCAGTAACTAACACTGATTTCTCTAAACAGACAGGACATATTAGCATGTAGTGCACTGCAAGATTATGTTTCCAATAAAAAATATCAAAAACTTTTTGAACCCAGCATCTGTCAGCCAGAAGACATACCCAGTTTACTCTAAGATATTTTCTTTTTTTTTAATCGAAATCTTTATTGGTACAATACATATATACGTCATGATTGCACTCAACAATGAGAATTTGTACCAGTATACGACACAACTCAGTTCTCATTTTCTTCCCATAGCCCTACCCACCCTACCACCCCACCGCCTATATACATAAACTGTTCCACTGCCAAGGGATTTTATTTATTTATTTATTTATTTATTTTGGAGAATCAATTAAAAGCTAAAATAAATACTTAAAACATTTACTTTCTTTAACCTCAAGGAATTTCTAGAGAATTGTTATCTTTTAATCAACATGCAGAATTTTTGACACCATAGTTATGTTTATACAATTTTTGAGGCAGGGTCTCGCTTTGCGGTTCAGGCTGGCCCTGAGCTCAGCCTCCAACTCCCATCACAGCAATCCTCCTGCCTCTGCCTCCCGAGTGCTGGGATGACAGGCGTGAGCCACCACGCCCGGCACTGTGGTATGTGGTACTGGTTGCTGCTGGGGTGAGTCTCCACGCCCAGTATGGTATGTGGTTACGGGCGATCGAACCCGGGTCCTTGAGCTTGCAAGACAGGCGCCGGAACCACTGAGCTAACAACTCCCCAGCCCCTATTATCTCTTATTTCTATACAAATTTCACTATCATATGTGGAATAGATGATGTATACGTTAAACCTCTTATGAGGGTTAAAAATTCAAACTGATATATCAAAGGCTGTAAAAATTTCCTCTATATGAAATAACCACATAACAAAAATTAAAACAAAGAAAAACTTTGGCTATACCTAAGTGTTTCTCAAGTCAACATGATGATGATCTTGTTGTTACAAATTATATAAGTGTTACAAAGAATTCACATTTGTTCTACTACATACACACAAAAATGGACTTAAGTGAGAGACTAAGGAAATACTACTTTTTTTCTTAAAATGAAGATTTTTATTTATTTGAAGATGGCCTGGAACTTACTACGCAGCCCAGGCTGGCCTTGAACTCATGGCAATCTTCCTGCCTCAGCCTCTGAGTGCTGGGATTGCAGGCATGTGCCACTATGTCCAGCTATTTTTATTTTATGTTTAGTATTGATTTTGAGGCATTGAATAAGGAATAGGTGAGAGACATTAAATATAGTTATAAGGCTACATGTAGAAGTTATAATCTAAAACTAAATTCTCTATTCAGCACCTCTCAAAATCTGGATGATAAACGTTCATTCCCTGTGTGCATGTGCATGAGGTGGGTCTTAAAATGTCATGTCCCAACAAAATTCTTCTATAAAAGACTTCTTTGTACTCTGTCCTTGCTATAAAGACTGTTAGTTATTTCTCCAGCTCCCAACCAAACCGGTGATCAAACACTCTCTTGGTATCCCTTTTGATCAGTGGTTAACCATATTTTAAACCCTCAACAGGAAAGAGGCAAAGAACAGTGAAGAGTATTTTTTGTGACCCACAAATGCCATGCTGCCCTGGCTGGAAATCAATCTTATATAAACCGAATGTCCCCAGGCCTCATGAACATAAGGGTAAAAATGAAATCACATTGACATTTATGCCCCAATTAGACTGACTTATTGTTTCCAGTTGACTACGCAGTCTGTCCCATACAGGATTTTTTGAGGTTTGGGGGATAGGAGTGGGGCACAATCTAACTGGCAGG
>PVIR01034124.1:0-17399 GCA_004026965.1 Petromus typicus
TGCCTCCCGAGTGCTGGGATTACAGGTGTGAGCCACCACGCCCGGCACTGTGGTATGTGGTACTGGTTGCTGCTGGGTGTGGGTCTCCACACCCAGTATTGTTATGTGGTTACCGGGGAATCGAACCCGGGTCCTTGCGCTTGCAAGACAGGCGCCGGAACCACTGAGCTAACTCCCCGGCCCTGAAATTCATTTATTGTGAGAAAGCTAACACCTATTTTCCCTAAAGTTCTAATTCTGATAGAAACACAACTTATAGAGACAGTAAGGACCATGTTGGGAAAGCAGCTTATCTGAGATTCAGTGGGGAAGAAATCCATCCCTCTAGCTAGTGGCAGAGTTTCTGAGGCAGTGAACCATGATGCAGAGCAATAACCTTGTATTTCATAGACAGCACACAGTTCAGAAATTACCATGCACTGGAAATTTCCTGTGAGCCCAGGAGATATCAATGGGAAACTATGAGCAAACTTGTGAAATAGGCATGTGTCTGTCATATGATGTAGAAATGTCAGTATAATTTGCAAAATTACACCTGGCCTCCTCCTCCTTTCCATGTAGTAGTCACCCCAGGGAAAGCCTAGTGGCATGCTGGGTGGCCTTGGAGAAGAGAGGCTATCAAAGATTTCTGACAAAAATGTCTAAATTGTTTTCAGAGGGAAATGGAAACTTTTGTGCTCTCAATTCATATTTGTTTGGGTCCTTTAACTGATGCTTCTAGAACACTACCGCTTTATCCTTCAAATTCACTTCTGTGTTGTAAATTCAGCTTATTGCACAGTCACTACTCTCTGAATGCTTTACTTGTGCTTTGAACCTAATGTGGTCTCTGAAGTGAACAAGACAAAGTGCTTAACAGATTTAGTACCTCAAGAAGCAGCTCAACCAGTGACAGAAAGGGCCTAAGTTCGTAGTGGAACTGAGTTCTAATTGATCACATTAATGGCTATTTTGTCAATGTAATTTTTATGCCTTTATTTTGTCCTTATCTTTTTAAACTTTAGATGTGTTAGTTAGCTTGCCCATTGGTGCTTTGGGTTTTATGACTTCTCAAAGAATTTGAAACTCAGTAGATCTCTCTAAAGAATCTAAGAAATCTCAAGTGTAATTCTTCAAACCATCAATGCTGCTGTCTTCCATTTTTGAAATTTTTTTCTCTATGAAATGACTCCTGACAGAAAAGGACTCTAAGATGCAGCATCCTCCTACAGTGTCTCACTGTCATGGTGGTGACCAATCCACTCCTCACATAATAGGCTGAGAAGTTTTACTCTGAGGCAAGAATGGCGCCCTAGGGTGAGGCATATGAAATTTTAAGGAAGACAAAATTTTAAGGAAGACAGAATTTTAAGGAGACAGAAAGGAAGAAAAGAAAAGGGCTTCGTTTAGGAAGGTTCCTATTAGAAAGGCTCCAATTAATGAAGCAATGGCATCTGACTAGCCTCTTGTGAGTGCTCTGCAAGCAGTGTCCTGAGGAATGGCACTTTGAGATGGCATAATCTTCAGAAAATAGACTACCCACGGTACTAAGTTGCTGCTAGCAAATGACATTTCTAAATAAAGTTAGAGGAAAATGCCAGAACATGTTCATTTCCTGGGCATTATTAATGTGAAGCTGATAATTAATGACAGCCAGTCAGAGCATTGTTTTATGTTTTTGTTCTCTGGTCATTTCCTAATTGTGAATAATCATTCCATTAATCATGTAATTGAAGGAAATAAATTATCCAACAGAGCACCACAATCATTTGTGTCAGAAAGCCTTCCAGGAAGCCCCCTTGTGGCTCTGTTTTAGGTTCCCCACTTAGAGTGCTCTCTGAGAATCCTGAGAAGGTCAAGAATGAATGACTTAATGTTTTTCAAAATTTTAATGCATTTTATAATGCCTCTTAATTATAAAAAAATGGGGTTTCAATGTGGTATTTCCATAAACGCATATGTTTTGATTGTATTCCTCACTACTTCCTTTCTATTTTCTTTCTCCTTCTAATTTATTTCCTTCCCCTCATCTAAGTTTTCTTTCTCTTTTCTTTAAAAAAATTATTTTTATGGGCTGGGGAGTTAGCTCAGTGGTTCCGGCGCCTGTCTTGTAAGCGCAAGGACCCAGGTTTGATTCCCCGGTTAACCACATACAATACTGGGTATGGAGACTCACACCCAGCAGCAACCAGTACCACACACCACAGTGCCAAGCATGGTGACTCACGCCTGTAATCCCAGCACTCGGGAGGCAGAGGCAGGAGGATTGCTGTGATGCGAGTTTGAGGCTGAGCTCAGGGCCAACCTGAACTAAAAGGTGAGATCCTGTCTCAAAAAAAAAAAAAATTTATTATTGCTTGTTCACAGTACATAGTGATTACATTCACCATGTGGAGTTATGTTTAACACATCTAAATTCCTTTTACTTTTCTTTCCATTTCCCTTCCTTGATATCTAGATCTCTATCCCATTTGTAAATGATCAGTCCCATCCAATTATCCTATCATTTATTTTGTTCTTTAAATGACCTATAGTTTGGGCTTTGCAAATAAGAGAAATCACATAATACTTGAGTTTGTGTGTCTGATCTATTTTACCTAAAATAATGGTCTCAAACTGCAACCATTTGGCTATCAGTGATGAATACTTATTCGTCTTTATGGTACAATATTTTCCCACTGTATGTAAATGCCACATTTTCTCCATCACACCATCTGTGGATAGCCATAGAGACAGACCTCTTTCAAAGTTCAGTTATTATGAACTGTGCTGCTATAAATGTGGGTATGCATATATCACTATGATAGGACTTTAACTCTTTTGAAAAGATACCCAGAAGGAGATATAAATTAAATTTACATTTTTACATTTTAAAGGAGTATTTATACTGATTTCTACACTGACCTTCTAGTTTACATTCCTACTAACAATATAGAAGGATTCCTTTTCCCCCTTCAAATTCATCGACAATTATTATTTGATTTATTGACAAAAACTATTCTTTCTGGAGTCAAGTGGAGTGTCAGTATTATTTTAATTTGCATTTCTGTAAGGATTAGAGATAGGGGACATTTTTCACATACTTGTTGGACATTTGCACTTCTTCTGAGAAGTGTCTATTGATTTCAATTGACCATTGTTTGATTGGATCTTTTATTGGGGGATCTAATTTTGTTGAGTTCTTTATATATTATAGATCTTAGTCCTTTCTTTATGGAATAAGTGCCAAAATTATTTTTTTCCATATATATTTCAGGACTTTTTTTCCTATATTGCTGAAGAATGTCATTGTTTTGGTGGGTTTTGCACTGAATGTGTGGATTCTTTTTGATAATATGGTCATATTAACACTTTTAATTCTACCAATACATGAACATGGGAAGTCTTTTAATCTTCTAGCATCTTCTTTATTACTTTGTTGTTCTATAATTTTTTTTTGAGACAGGGTATTGCTTTATAGTTCAACTGGTCCTGAACTCAGCCATGAACTCAGCAATCCTCCTTCCTCTGCCTCTAGAGTTCTGGGTTTATAGGCATTAGCCACCATGCCCTGCATTGTGGAGCACTGATTTCTGATGGGTGTGAGTTTCCCTGCCTTGCATTTTGCACTTACAAGGCAGGCACCAAAACCACTGACCTAAATCCTTAGCCTTGTTTTTTATTTTTTATTATAGATATTTTTCACCTACTTGGTTGATTACCAGGTATTAATTTACTTTTTGAAACTACTGTGAAAGAACATTTTTCCTGATTTATTTCTTAGATAGTTCATTGTTTATATATAGAAAAGCTGTGAATTGTTAATGCTCATTTTCATATCATGTTATTTTGCTGATTTTTTTTTTTAAAAGGAAAATCTTTTCGTAGCTGTTTGCAGTGGTACATGCCTGTAACCCAAACACGCCGGAGGCTGAAACACAAGGATCATAAATTAAAACCCAGCCTGGGGAATTTAGCAACACTTTGACTCATAATAATAGACAAAAAGCGGACTAAAGATGTAACTCAGTGCAAAGGCCCCAAATTCAATTTCAAGCACCACAAAACAGTCATACATCTTTTAGTGGGGTCATTGGGGTCTTCTAATTGTAGGATCACATCATTTGCAAAGGACTCACCCTTTCAGGGAAGTGACATCACCAAACAACGCAGTGTAGCCAAAAAAAAAAAAAAAAGTGCATCATATTTCTTCTTTTTCTTGAAAAATTTCCAGAAGAATATATATTTTCAGACAGTTATCCTGATTCTTCAATTTACAAACAGATTCAGCTGAAACCACTTAGAAGAGGAATGGCCATATTCCTGTAACCTCGGTCAAGTACAAAAAACATCCAGATAGGGGCCGGGGAGTTAGCTCAGTGGTTCCGGCGCCTGTCTTGCAAGCGCAAGGACCCGGGTTCGATTCCCCAGTAACCACATAACAATACTGGGTGTGGAGACCCACACCCAGCAGCAACCAGTACCACATACACAGTGCCGGGCGTGGTGGCTCACGCCTGTAATCCCAGCACTCGGGAGGCAGAGGCAGGAGGATTGTGATGTGAGTTTGAGGCTGAGCTCAGGGCCAGCCTGAACCACAAAGCGAGACCCTGTCTCAAAAAACCTAAAAAAAACAAAACAAAACAAAACAAAACATCCAGATAAACATTCAGATACCCTCAGGCATCCCCATGTATTGGTACATTCTGCTTATATTAAGATAGCATTGGGAATACGTTGATTTTTCACCTCAAAAGAATGAAATTTTATATATATGGTGGGGGTGGTAGGGTGGGTGGGGCTATGGGAAAAAATGAGAATTAAGTTGTGTCTTATACTGGTACAAATCCCCATTATGGAGTGCAATCATGATGTGTATATTTAATGTACCAATAAAGATAATTAAAAAAAAAGAATGATCCATGAATGTTGCAAATCCCTATCAACATTGTTTTTGAGCTCCGCACTCTAAATTCAAAACTTGCTAAAATATTCCCATTTATGGGATGGGAAATCTTTATTCCCAAACCCACAGGTTGTGCAGATTCAACATGAGTCATTTTGATCCTTTCCTTGATGAATATTGTACCACAGAAATACTTATTTCTCCCCACTCCTTTTGATTATGTAGCTGTTGAACCTGATACTTGAATGAAAAATATTAATAACTTAGATATCAAAATAAATCAAGATAACTTTGTCTCCATAATCACCATCAGCATTCATTACATACACACTTGCTCATGTACACACACCTAATCATAGATTATATAATGCATTTGAATGATAATGAAGCAAACAATAAAATCAAGAGTCAGCAGAATGTTTTCATGTGATTAGAGAAAGTTATGCTTTAGACTTGGTCACTTTCATGTCTCCATGTTCTCTCTATCTCTCCTTTTTTAAAGGGTATCATGATGTATTCTAGGCTGGCCTTGGACTCACCATGTAGCTCAGAGTAAACTCACTACGCAGGCTATCTTTGATCTCCTGACAGTCTTCCCGCATCTGCCTCCCAAGTGCTGGAATTCCAGGTATTCATCACCACGTTAACTTACATGGCATCAATTTATTCACTCTGGAGCACAGATTGAAGAGGTTTTGTCTCCCTAGGGCATACTCTTTCCATGGGGGAAATCTAACCATGAGGGTTAGGTAAGAATACACAGGGCCTCTTAAAGTCTGAGC
Source organism: Petromus typicus (assembly GCA_004026965.1). Taxonomy (NCBI): domain Eukaryota; kingdom Metazoa; phylum Chordata; class Mammalia; order Rodentia; family Petromuridae; genus Petromus; species Petromus typicus. The sequence continues at coordinate 5,647 of PVIR01034124.1, forward strand.
TTGAAAGTGGAAAACCACCACTTTTATCCATTTTTATCTGTGGGATCTGGGGAAGAGGACACAGCCCAAATTCTCTTGGAAAACTCCAGTCTCCTGTGATACCACGCAAAAGGATTAACAGCCAACAAACAACGAAGTCAGAACCTTGAGAAAAATGCTGAGCCCAGGCTTGACTCTTGCTACTCTGAGCAGTGGCAGCCAAAGACCAAATACTGCAGCAGCAGAAAGGGGATCAAAAGAGCCCTTAACACAAAATCACTGCACCCTTATTTGGTACCTAGCTTTCACACCCATAATCTTAGCATGCATGAAACAAGGCGGTCCCACAATAATCCCTGTAGTTGAAAATTACATAGGGCAGGGCAGATATCCTTAAATCCCAGTAAGTCTTTTTTTTAAAATATTTATTGGTACATAATATATACACATCATCATCACATTCAACATTGAGAATCTGTATCAGTATATGACACAATTTAATTCTCATGTTTTTCCATTCTCTACCCCACTTTACAACCCTTCACCCCACATATATAAGCTTTGTTTCCTTTTTTTCCCCCAGTAAATCTTAAAGCCAATAATTCTAGTGCAGTAATCCTTGTAGTTTAAAATCCCACAGGGTGGGGCAGATGTCCTCAGTAATCCCAATAGATTCCATAAGGCAGAGCAGACATCTGAAAGTTCAAATAAGTAAGTCATAAGTCCGACTAAGTCCTCCACAGTTCCCAAAATTTACCCATTTTTGTGAAGACATAACTATTGTCCTTTATGTGCTGCTTATGGTCAATCCACATGGCAGAGCACTAGATGCTTTTGAATAGTCTTCCTGAAATTTTGTGTATACACATCATTCTCTAGCTTCACCATCAGCTACTTAGTACCTGCTCCCAGTAGTGGTTGCTGAATTGCTCAACTTCTTGTCATGTTTCAATGACAAAAATGAAGATGTTTCCCTAATCTAATATTGCAATAAGTATTCTCTGACCTATAAATCAGGAATAGGGTGATTGTGATGACTTATTTATGGACAAAAGAATGGGTGGTCTTTTGATGCTCATAATGAAATTAATAGAAATGCTAAAGTTATTTTATTCACAACCCAAGTATATGATGAGTAATTTTTCTGTTATATTTAGATTTAAGAAATGTAAACCTTTTCCTGTTATGGAAAGAAAACAAATATTGATCATCATAAAATACACCACAATTTTTTTGGTTTTTTTTTTTTTTTTTCCTGGAGAGATGGAGATGTACACCTGCACAACTTGCATGTCTGCTTGACAAAGCTGTGATCCTTGCATCGCGCATGAACCTTGTGAAGCAGCACGCAGATGTCAGTAAGAGCTGACTGTCCTTCATTTAGAGGTGAACTGCCCTTGGACATTGCTGTCAGCTAGGAAAGTAATGATCTCATTTCCTTTTAAAGCAGTCAAAAGGTACAAAATATCTGTTATAGAATGGAAAGGAGCAAACAAAATAGATGTTCAAAACCAATAATACTTGAGTTTACAAATAGTACAGTTTGTGTTTTATGCATTGCAGGCATTGTTTCAGCCCAATTCTCCTTGTTTTGATTATATAAAATGATATAATGGTGGAGATCCAATTATCTCCGTGGAAAAACTTTGGGTAATGTCAGTTCTCATTTGTATATCACCGTTCTTTTTATTTTTTCCTTGACTTTCCTACTTGCATTTTCCATAGAAATTACAGGATTTTCTACTTATGCTCAACTTTTCTGCAACAAATCTTTCAACTATGATGTTCATGCCCTGGGCTACACACACTATAATCTTGATCAAGTTCTAAATCCTTGAGTTTGGTGAAAGAGAATTTTAAATCCCCATAGAGCTGAATCATATGCTCATAACTTACTTTATAGATGCTCAGGAGACTAATTTGTTTTATTGTGGTGCATCATTCCTTACCTTCAACATCTGAGATCTGATGTTAGATGACACTGTATATCATATAGAACTAAGAAATTAGATCCAGAGTTTGAATTCTTTTTTGCATTGTACTTTTTAAATTCAAATCTCGGGCCGGGAATTTAGCTCAGTGGTTCTGTTCTGGCACCTGTCTTGCAAGTGCAAGGACCCGGGTTCGATTCCCCGGCAACCACATACAATACTGGGTGTGGAGACTCATGCCCAGCAGCAACCAGTACCACATATCACAGTGCCGGGTGTGGTGGCTCACGCCTGTAATCCCAGCACTCGGGAGGCAGACGCAGGAGGATTGCTGTGATGTGAGTTTGAGGCTGAGCTCAGGGCCAGCTGGAACTACAAGGTGAGACCCTGTCTCAAACACCCCCCCAAAAAAAATAAATAAATTCAAATCTCTATTGGTACATTATATATATGGAATGATAAGATTCCCAAAAAGCTAATATTAGAGGTCTCATTTGACCTAGCCATTTGTTTGTTAGGTATATGCACAAAAGAATTAAAAGATTCAGTGACATATGTGCACCCATGTTTATAGCAGCTCAATTTGTGATTGGTAAATCTTGGAAACAACAAAAATGTCCATCAGCTAGGGACTGGATAAAAAAAGTTGTGATTCTTTTACAGAATGGAGTATTACTCTGCCATACAAAATGATAAAATTGAGTCATTCATACTTAAATGGATGTACCTTCAGGATACCATCATAAGTGAAATAAATAAGTCACAGATGTGTAAATATCATATATTTTCTCTGGTATAAGACAATAAAGATGTAAATGAGTTCTACAATGTATGGCAGATATTGTGAAATAGAAAATTTTCAAAGGGAAATGGGGTATGGGGTAAATAAGGAGGGGAAAAATAATGGGATTATAATAAAAAGAAAGGGAAGAAAGCTTATGTATATAGGGAGGGGGTGGTAGCATAGTTAAGGGAATGGGAAAAAATGAGAATTAAATTGTGTCATATGCTGGTACAAGTTCACATTGTTGAGTGCAACCATGATGTGTATATGTAATGTACCAATAAAGATTTCAATAAAGGAAAAACATGAAAGTACTTTTATTCTGGCTAACTAGTAGGAAACTGGGAAAGGCATTGGAATGTGTGCTGTCATGAAGAACTTGAGAAAAGGCCAAGAGAAAATGGTCCTTACTTGAATTCCTAAATAGTAAGGATAGGAGGTGTACAGTTCTTGTGTACTCAAAAAATCAGCCCACGACAAAATCAATAGAAATTCAGTGCAAAACTTTATCCCAGATATGAAACGGTAGAGAAGGTCCTGAAAATTTGCACTCCGAAAACTCAAAAAGCAAGCTAAATGAATGAAGCTCAATGATGACTTTCAAAGAAAGACAAAAAGGGCCTTGCGTTTGTACAGTCATGGCAGCAGCCTTAAAAGAAAGCCAAGAGTAAGGGAGTTTTACACAGTGCTTCTAAATGGAAAGGGCAGGAAGCGCTTCCATGTATGTTCTCTGAGGGGAAAGCCCAAGAAAAGTCTGAGTCTGACTTACAACCTGGATTCTTACTAAGTAGGGATGGAAAATATCTTATATGAATCCTCCCAGGGAATGTCCTATACGTGTCCAAGAGGTCAAGTAGAGGGGAGGCCAAAGATGAAGAACAGGGGGAAGGGAGAACTTGAGTGTAATGACTTTCAGACACGTCTGTTTTCAACTTGTGAAAAGAATTTATTCTACTGCTGTACAGAGAGATTCCAAAATAAATTTCTTGTTTAAAATAAGCTAGTTTTCTCACCAGAAACCATTGAGGATTTTAATTACATTTACATACAGCAAAAGATAACATTTTGTACCACTGTTCTTAATAAGTCCTTAATAAGTTTTCCGTCAATTCCTTTTTTTAATGCAGGATTACTCTATAACAGAATATTCAGGTTTATATCAGTCTTCTTTCACTTTTTAAAGATTAATATCTTATGACATTTTAAGTTCCTGTTACTTTGAAAATTAAATCTACATTCATATTATAAAGCTTATCTGTGTGTTTTTATTGCATTTCCAGTACGACTGCTAGGTTTCAAAACTAACAGACTTGGATTTGCACCTCAGCTTCTCTACAGAATGTGGGGTTTGTGAAGGTTTCTAATTTGAATGTTATTAAGCCTCTGTTGGTAAAAGAAATATAGTAATGTAGCCTACCTCATTGGATTCTTATGATAATTAAAGAGTTAAGGGATATGAAGGAGATTGATGAATTATAAATGTTTAAAAAATGCTAGCACTAAAGAGGAGGAGGAGGATAATGAAGAGAATGGTGACTGAGAGGGGAGGCAGAAAGAAGTTATATAAGAGATCTGGGAGTTCACACTAAAATATCTTTATTCCAATATAATGGGAAGATATTTGAGATTAAAACATATAAAGTCCCTGTGACATTTTCAGCCCAGAAGAAGATAATACCTCAAGTAAACAATGATATATCAGAGAAATGGAATCTGGGCCAATGAGTGCCATGAGTATTTCACTTCAACCATTGTTTAATATAGGTAATACTCAGGGCTGGGTGTGGTAACACACTTGGAAACTGAGGCAGGAGGATGGTCATGATTTTGAGGCCAGACTGAGCTACATAATGATTATAATTCTGAATTAGAGAGAGAGTCTGTCTCAAAACAAAAAAAACTTAGATAATTCTCAAGCAATATTGTAGGGCTTGGTGTTTTCAGAATCATTCCTCCAAAATTTCAGGAGTTCATCACAGAAAGTTCTATAAAAATGTATAATTCAGGGCCAGGGATTTAGCTCCGTGTTTCTGGCACCTGCCTTGTAAGCGCAGTGGCCCAGCTGTGATCCCTGGTAACCACATAGAACAATGCTGGGCCTTGCAAATCAAACAAATCAGCACCACAAACCACAATGCCAGGTATGGTAGCTCATGCCTATAATCCCAGCACTGGGGAGGCAGAGATGGGAAGATTGCTGTGAGTTCCAGGCTCAGCTCAGGGCCAGCCTGAACTGCCAGGCAAGAGCTTGTCTCAAAAAAAAATGTATAATTCATAATAGAGAGGAATGATAAGAATTTGGCAACTCACAGAATGGGTACATAATTGTAGTTCTTATTTAAGAAACTATTTAAAGATATTACTCTTTTTCTGGGCTCCTTCATCTGAAAGAATAACTTCTCAGAATCCCATTTCTTAGAAGATAAAGGTCTTGCCATAATTAGTATCCCCAACCCAAGATAGAAGTACTTCAGTCTTTTTAATCAGTGGCAAATAAAGGTCCTGTCTAATAGGACCTCAAAAATTTGACTTTTGATTAAAAAGATTCTATCTATCTGACTTGGTCCTTAGACATCTGAACTCAAAACAAGATAGAAAGGACACTTTACTGAGCTGCACAAATGATGCATAGCTACAATCCCTAGTCTCAGGAGGCTGAGGCAGAAGGAGCATGCTTTTGAGGACATCAAGGCCAACTTAATGAGACACTGCCTTACAATAAAAACAAGAAGTGTTATGGATATAGCTCAGTGGTACAGCATCCTTGGGTTCAAACTCCAGTATAAAAACAAAGACATTTTACTGAAAGACTATAAACCTCACCACACATTTGGAGGGGGAAAAAAGAGAAAGAGAATGGCATTATCTGAAAATAACGTGAAAGTCGTAAAACTTGAAGTGTACATATAATAGAAAGACATTTAGACATCTAATAGCTCAATGGCAGTAGCATTCTTATAGGAAAATGGCAATGGATTATTCACGAATCATAATTTTCTCTTTAGAATCCAGAATTTATTATGTATTATCATGAAATACATTTTGTATATGTTAATTTTTTGAAGTGCCACTCATAGGCTTTTAATGCAATCTCTCTGGGAATCCTCATCCATACTCCATACTGCTGTTCTCTCTCTCTCTCTCTCTCTCTCTCTCTCTCTATCTATCTCTATCTCTCGGTGTTAGACCAATATCTGAACGAACATTTGCCATACAAATTATTAAACAACTCAACATAACTAAAGCATGACTCTTAACACTTCTCTTAAGAAAAGAATAAAATGGGCCGGGGAGTTATCTCAGTGGTTCCGGCACCTGTCTTGCAAGCGCAAGGACCCGGGTTCAATCCTCGGCAACCACATACCATACTGGGCGTGGAGACTCACACCCATCAGCAGCCAGTACCACATACCACAGTGCCAGGCGTGGTGGCTCACGCCTGTAATACCAGCACTTGGGGGGCAGAGGCAGGAGGATTGCTGTGATGTGAGTTTGAGGCTGAGCTCAGGGCCAGCCTGAACCACAAAGCGAGACCCTGTCTCAAAAAACCTAAAAAAAAAAAAAAGGAAAAAGAAAAGAATAAAATGATGAGTGAGTACCTTTAAGAGAGAAATAAGAGATGATTTTACATCAATAAGTTATTCCTATATATTTTGTCTTAATTACTGTAACTACCACAAAACCAAACTTGATGTTTGTCTGGAACAGGGGAAAGAATGCAATAAAATTTCCAGGATAGACATTTATATAGTAACTGTCACTGGGTTGTCTTGCACACTACTGGAAGACTCAATTAAATGAATTTCACAGCTGGAACAAATGAACTCATATTGCTTTTTATCCATATGCTTGTATGACTAATATGATAGCATTCTTGTGTTAATGACTTCTGCACCCACAGTATTACCAAATATTGGATATTTATTTGACTAGCAGTTGTTATAATAAACATTTGAATTCATTCCAAGCATCTTTCAACACATGGCATCCATACTCTCTGTCTCTCTCTGTCTCTGTCTCTGTGTGTGTGTGTGTGTGTGTGTGCGCACATATTATGTATGTGCTGCTCTTTGGATTGAGTCCAGCCTTTAGCCCAAGCCATGTGCTAAAATCTGAGAAAGGTTTTCCTCACTCACATTCCTTATGGGTGGGTCACTGAGACTGAAGCAGCTGGTGAAAATATAAGTTTTCTCACTTATTAAAAGGAAAAAATTCTTGAGACATGATTTTAAATCGCACCTCTGACTGATGGTGCAATACCTTTCTCTTGTGATTTAATTTCCACTTGGACAGAATACATGTCATGTTTTTTACTTTCTTTCCTCACCATAAAACAACATTTCTTTTCTTTTCTTTTCAGGTTTTTTTGAGACAGGGTCTCGCTTTGTGGTTCAGGCTGGCCCTGAGCTCAGCCTCAAACTCACATCACAGCAATCCTCCTGCCTCTGCCTCCCGAGTGCTGGGATTACAGGTGTGAGCCACCACACCTGGCACTGTGGTATGTGGTACTGGTTGCTGCTGGGCATGAGTCTCCATGCCCAGTATGGTATGTGGTTACCGGGGATCGAGCCTGGGTCCTTGCACTTGCAAGACAGGCGCCAGAACCACTGAGCTAACTCCCCGGCCCCCTAAAACAACATTTCTCCTTATTATAAAAGAAACAAAATATATTTTTTCTGCACTTAGACTGAACTGAGAGCGAGTGAGTCCTTGACACTGTTGTGTCCACTTGTAGTGCTCTCCATTACCTTTAAATACATCTTTGACAGGTGTTCCAAGTCTTAGTTCTATTACAATGAAGGTTGAGTGGAATATGAGAGACACACATCACAGATAACTTTCTTTCCAACATGAATTAGGGGACAGTGGGAATTGTTCTAAAGCCCTAAAATAGGAAAAAGGGTAAAAATGTTTAGGCGAAGAGCTGTCTCCTAGTTGCCTGATCATCCCTAGTTAATGATTTCATAACCACATATAATGGATTCATTTCTTGCTGAGTGCAAAGCCAATAAACACAAGCAGGAGATAAAAGAATGAAGAAAGGTTTGTTATTTGCAACAAGTAAGGAGCACAGTGGAAATAATTCTCTAAGTACTGCCTCCAGGGAGGAAGAAAGAAAGGGGCTTCTTTAGAGGAAATTCTCTTACATATTTAGCTAAGAAAGACATCACCTGTATTGGAGAGCATGTTCCTACTCACACGTGTGTGCTCAAAATGATTGGCACGGTGGAGAATTTACCATTATAATGAGCAAATTAAAGAGACTGAACCAGAGTGACTTGATGACTGTAACTAGTTCTTCTTTAATTTCTCTGCAGGGCCTAATCTGAAACATATAAACAAGACAACAAACAACGTAGGAAACGTGTTAACATTTTACATGTTAAACACAAACGTGTTTACATTTTACTTTTTACTGATATAAAAAGGCACAGTGGTTTCCATTTCTCTCCCCCAACAAGGGTGATTATCCCTAAGAATATCTGCTAACAGCTAACAGGATTATATTGTTTCTTTTTTTTTTCTTAATCTTATGACTTCCTTCATCTTTCAGCCTCACTTATTTTTTATTATTTGATTCATCTGTGCAACAATACCTGAGCAACATACTTCTAGCCTTCGCTCTCTCTTCTTAGGATTGTATGTGCATCTGGACAGCAGAAGCCCCAGCTTTTGTTTCTGTCTGCCTCACACTGAGTTAGGTCTTCGTGTCTGACCTCAGGCTGCTCCAGTTAGCAATAAGGCATCTCAGCCGCTCTTGATATTCCCATCTTTTAAAGGTTTTTACCTCTCCAATTTATCCTGGTCTGTCCAATCTCCAAACAAATATTTATACAAGTTTTAAAAAAGAGCAAAACAAATTACAGAATAAAGACCTTTATCCTTAGAATATGACCTGGGCTGATTAATTTTACTTGTCAACTTGACTTGCCCAGACAAAGAGCTGGTTAAATATTATTTTCCCCTGTGTCTGTGGGAGGTGTTACCAGTGTTTGAATACAGGGACTGAATAGCAGATGGCCCTCCCCCATGAGGCCTTTTAGTCAATCCACTGAAGGCCTGAAAGGAACATAAAGAATTTGGCAAGTTTAAACTCTGCTCATTCTACCTGACTGCTGAGCCAGAACATAAGCCTCTCGCCATTAGTTATGCTGGAATTCAGGTCTTTATATGCAAGCTCCAGTCCTCTGTCCTACACCACTGGCTTTCCAGGAGTTCCACAATGCAAACTGCAAGTCTGGGGGATTTCTTTCTTTCTTCTTTTTTTTTTAGGGTTTTTTTTTTTTTTTTTTTTTTTTTGAGACAGGGTTTCGCTTTGTAGTTCAGGCTGGCCTTGAGCTCAGCCTCAAACTCACGTCACAGCAATCCTCCTGCCTCTGCCTCCCGAGTGCTGGGATTACAGGCGTGAACCACCACGCCCGGCACTGTGGTATGTGGTACTGGTTGCTGCTGGGGTGATCTCCACACCCAGAATTGTATGTGATTACCGGGGATCGAACCCGGGTCCTTGCGCTTGCAAGACAGGCGCCAGAACCACTGAGCTAAATTCCCGGCCAAGTCTGGGGATTTCTTAGCTTCCATAACCAAACAAGTTGGTATCCAACACCTTATAATATATAAATCTCTGTTCTTTCCCCTTTGTTTACTCCTTTTCTCCCTCTGGATGAATAGATGGATGGATAGATGAAGAGATAATTTAATCAGACAGCTGATTAAGTGTGTATATTTTAAGACTTACTGATTTTAGATGAAACCAATAACATCCTGCTAAATAATAAATGGCTAAGTTTGTCAAAGATTAGTCAACTATCTTTCCTCATGGAAATTATGTATGTGCACTTAGGATATAAATAAGAAATTTACAAAAATTTGGGCACGTTTATTAGCAGATATTTTAGTGTAATATTACTGGCACATTACTTAGAAATTTTAATCAATCTCTTTGTGTTTTACTTTGGAGAAAGTTGATTTAAAAGGAAAAAGTAGAATAATTTATTTTATTCACAATGTTGTAGGAAGGAAATTAGCATAATTGTAGATATACATAGCAACCCCTCCCCAAATTTTAGATATTTTCTTTCAAAAGTTACACAGATGGAAGATATAAATACAGCCAAGCATGGATGAAACAAATGTTAATTACAGCTCCTTAATGGCAGAAACTGTGGATGCTAACATATCTTTTATTGTGAGAATAATATTATACATAGGCCTATCAAATTCTTATAAATATATTTCTTCCGGGCTGGGGATTTAGCTCAATGGTTCCGGCGCCTGTCTTGCAAGCGCAAGGACCTGAATTTAATCCTTGGTAACTATATACAATATTGGGCATGGAGACTCATGCCCAGCAGCAAACAGTACCACATACCACAGTGCCGGGCGTGGTGGCTCACGCCTGTAATCCCCGCACTCAGGAGGCAGAGGGGATTCCTACAGAAAAATACTAGGGTCAGATAGACATGAAATTGGCACACAAAACAACTTGGAAGTAAAATGCTTAATCAAACAACTATTTTAATATTTTCCTAGTTTTATGGGTTGACTAGGACTTAGTTTCTTTACTGGTTTCATTTGAGGCTTTTCATGCTGTTACAGTGACACAGTGGCTGGGAATTCAGAAGATGGTACACACACAGGTCTAGTTCCTTGTGACTACCTAGAATGTTGGGCTCAGCTCACAGGTAAATATGAATGATTCTATTTCTGCTATAGTTATAGGAAAAATAAAAATACACCTATTCTAATTTATTTCTATACAAAGAAGGAAGTGTGGAAGTATTTTCCTTCTTTGATGTAAAACAGAGGTTTTCCGTGAGACCTGACTGCTCTACAGGCTATAATTTGTATTTTTATTCCAAGGAGAAATACATTTTGTGTATCTAGTTGTTATTGAATAGATTTTTCTCTCTTGGAAAACATGAATCTTAATACATGTACTCCACTTCAATTTTATATCACTGCATTGAAAGCCAGACCTGCTGCTTATTGTATTTGATGTATGAAAGTTCATATTATTTTTAAAGAATTGCTTTTTCTTCTAGACTTTTGATTAGAGTTTAAAAAACTGCACAAAAAGAAACCATTCCAGGAGGTATTGTATTCATCATACACTTCCCCAGGGGTGTGGAAAACAAGTCACAATGAATAGATCAAACCATAGACTCCAAAGGAAGTCTACTGGGACACAATTTTCCATGGACCTCTCATGTTTCTGCACAGTTTATGAGCAAAGTCTCTGAATGCCTTTGTTCTAGGTTTCCTTTGTAAAGGTGTTTGCATATGAATAACCTCGGAAGATAGAAGTAATATCACTCTTCAAACAAAGAGCACGTTCAATTACTATGCGATATAATATTCAGAATTTCTCTCTCTGAATAGATTGTCAGGAAGTCTTATGGTACCTTATATAATGATTGAAGTGTATAAGCTGGGGACTATTCTTCTGACGTGCAGGCCTCTGTGAAATCATTCATGTGTGTCAGTTTTGTTCTTCATATAGTAGCAATGGATGGAAGTATTTTACAACTGCACTGCTTGCTCCGCAGAGTAATGTCTCCATTTATTTATGACACAAGAATCTCATGTTCTCTGAAAATATCTTTGAAGCAGGCCATCTAATTTAGCTCACAAGTAGGGAAATTCTGAATCTTTCACCGTTATGGACACAGTCTACATAGGAACTTGAGTTTCAAGTGCAAATTTAAATATATTACTACACTAGAGTTTTCACTGTAGTGTATTTTGTAGTGCAGGAACTGATAACTCAAGGACTCAAGTGCTATAAATGATATATAATTCTATTGCAGATTTACTATGACAAATATTAAATTGTTTCTTACATGAAAGAAATCATGGGGGCTGGGGATTTAGCTCAGTGGTTCTGGCACCTGTCTTCCAAGAGCAAGGACCTGGGTTCAGTCCCTGGAAACCACATACAATACTGGGCATGGAAACTCATGCCCAGCAGCAACCAGTACCACATACCACAGTGCCAGGTGTGGTGGCTCATGTCTGTAATCCCAGCACTGGGGAGGCAGAGGCAGGAGGATTGCTGT
>PVIR01034125.1:0-17370 GCA_004026965.1 Petromus typicus
GATGCTTTTAATCCTTTTGGGAAGATACCAGAAAAAGGAATAGCTGTGTCAAATGGAGCCTTGCCTTTCAATTCTTTGAGAGGAAAGTCTGCACTGATATTCACAGTGGTTGCACTAGACTCTCCTCCCACCATCAGTGGATAATGGTTCTATTTCCCAACATCCCAGTCAGCATTTGTTATTAGTTCATTTCTTTTCTTTTCATTCATTCTTTCTTGCTTTCTTTTTTTTTTTTTTTGAGACAGAGTCTCACTTTGTAGTTCAGGTTGACCCTGAGCTCACCATGTAGCCCACACCAGCCTTGAACTAATAGCAGTCCTCCTGTTTCTGCTTCCTGAGTGCTGGAATTACAGGTGTGATCCACCACATCCAGTACTGTGGTGTGTGGTACTGATTGGTGTTGGACATGTGTCTCCATGCCCAGCATTATTGTATGTGGTTACTGGGGATTGAACTTGGGACCTAGTGCTTGCAAGACATGCACCGGAACCACTGAGCTAAATCTCTGGCTCTCTTATTAGGTTTTCAATTCTGAAATCATTGAAATAATTTCTTAGACATTATCCTAATCCATATCAGTTTAGTTTCCAATGGAAAAAGATTTCTTTTTTTTTTTTTTTTTTTTTTTTTTTTTTGAGACAGGGTCTCATTTTGTAGTTCAGGCTGGCCCTGAGCTCAGCCTCAAACTCACAACACAACAATCCTCTTGCCTCTGCCTCCCGAGTGCTGGGAGTACAGGCATGAGCCACCACACCCAGCACTGTGGTAAGTGGTAATGATTACTGCTGGACGTGAGTCTCCATACCTAGTATTGCATGTGGTTATCGGAGAATTGAACCCGGGCCCTTGTGCTTGCAAGACAGGCGCCGGAAACACTGAGCTAACTCCCTGGCCCAAAAAAAGACTTCTTTAAAGCCACTATAGAGACTTTCTGATTTCCCATCCAATTCTGAATTGGGCATTAAAGATATTCAATATGTTTTATTTTGTTTGTGAAATATCTGAATGAGTAGATTTATTTTTATTTTTTAATAAATTGAATTTATTGGTACATTTTAGAAATACATTATGATCACATTCCTCACTGGCAATTTGTATCTGTCCATAATATTTCTTGATTGTTATTTCATTCATTATGTTTTTTCCCCCTATTTACTGTCTCTAGAGCTGTCAAAGGCAGTCAGCTGACTGCAGAATCTTTATAATCACTATTGTCACCATGGTGACTAAGTACCACAGTCACTTTATTTCTATTGCCCTCTGCTTGAATTTATTCCTTGTCACCATCAATGATAAGTTTAGTCACAGTTATGCCACTGAATGTCATAGATTATTAGTATTCCAACTTTCTGGTAGGGGGTTCGTTATGTGCTTCTTACATATACAAGAGAAATAAAATATCAAAGTACTATTTTGGGGATGTGTTTCCTTGGGCCCCTCCTGGTACCTATCTCTGTATCTATCTGCAGCCTGGAAGACGGCATATGGCAACTCAAATGGAGGTAACTGAGGTGGATTTAATAAAGGAGATATTTATAAAAATGGATGAAGGGGAGGCAGACTGAATAACCAACTTCAACTCTTTTTCATTGCCTGTATCCATACCTTGGCATGCCTGTGTCATATGTGAAGTGTGTTTCCTGGCTTCTTGGTCTTAGGCTTGACCACAGGACTTATTTTGGCCAATGGTATGTGGAAGAAAGTGAGAGCAGTTTCACCTTTAACCCTTAAGAGAAATCACATGTTGTGTTAGTTAATCTTTATTGCCAACTTGACTGGATTAAGAGGCTCCTGGATGGAGACTGGGCTTAGAAGGTTGTAACTTCTTTTAGTTTATGGATGAACCAGTTTCTGAGTTCATAGCTGAATAAGGAGAGGGAGCCTAGTTGGAAGAAGTAGGTCACGGGTTTGTGACCTGGGAGTCTATATCTGACTCCTGGCCCCATCTTCTCCAGCTTTTCTCCTGCTTGCTGCTTCTCACAGGCTGTGAGCTGAGTGGCTACCTGCTGCCATACCTTTCCTCCATAATCTTTCTGCCTTATGCCAGTTTACTATGAATTGAAATTATGAGATAAGGTAAACTCATCCTCCTTTAATTGCTGAAGTCAAGTATTTTATCCCAGCAATAGAAAAGCTGATCAATATGCATGTAGACATTTCCAGATATATGATATTTTGACTTACATTTTTTCAACTTATGATGTTGCAAAAGTGTCTTCTACATTGAGTAGAAACCATAGTTTGAAATTTTAATTTTGATCTTTTCCCTGGCTATTGACATATGGTACAATGCTCTGTTTTGATACTGGGGCAGCTAGAGGGAGCCACGGTTCTTAGAGGGCCACACTATCATGATCATGCTGGTCAACAACTGACACTCTCTAGCATACTTTATTGTCAATTTTTTTGGGATACAAGTATTCAGTGAGTTACATGAGATATGCAACCCTATTACAAAATAGTTCTTGTTTTGATAATTTTGTCAATCTGCGTTCTGAGCATGCGCTCTGCCACTTCCATGAGAGAAGCAGGCCCTGATCTAACAAGGATGAAAGACATGAGGAAATTTGCTCCAACCATCCACAGGCCTAGAGCAGGAAGCATAGCTGAGCTAGCTGATAAAGCATGAAGTAAAGATATTCAATTCTGCTCAGCACCCAAGCTCTAGCTTTGCTATAGATCTATGAGAAAAAGGTCATTTTATTGCAGAATTAGTATGGTAATTGTAAACTCATGCACTGGCAAAAAAAAAAATTCGTAAGAGTTGAGATAGAACCTGAGAAATGTTTATGGTAGGCTAAAAGAATCAATGAGAGAAGTTACTAGAACTTTAAGAGAATAGGTGTTGAGGTTTGGATCTGGGATTTCCTCTAATAGCCTCATGTATTCAGAGGTGGAGGTTTTGGAAGGTGATTGGATCATGGCAACACGGTAGCTGATCTACCAGTAGGAGGTGGGGCCTGGTTAAACGAGGGTCCTTGGAGGAATGATCTGAAAGTGTATTTCTCCTCCCCAGTTCTTTACTTAATTCTTTCCTCCCTTGCTGCCATGATACGAGCAGCTTTCCTTCACCCAGACCCTACCACCATGCTGTTTCTACATGGCAGTCAGTTGACCAGGGACTTTAACTGTGAGTGAAAATAAACCACTCCTTAAGTTGTGTCTTTCGGGTATTGTGTCTCAGTGATAAGAAAGTGACTAATACTGAGTCTGGTACCATGAGTGAGCTTGTTGTCATGAATATACATGCAGCAAAAGTCTTTGGAAAGAGTTTTCAGGAGGAGTTTGTAGTGATTTGGAGATACCAGCTAGAGAAGCCCTAGAATGCTGTAAAAAGAGCTTGACTGGAGATTGTGGTCAGAGCTCAGAAGAGCTGAAGGCTCACAGAGATACAGACAGTAAAGACCAGGCTCAGGAAGTTTTAGTTGAAAAAATGGACTCCATTGGCATTTGGGCTATTGGCCATGTGTGTTACACTCTGGAAGAAAATTTGTCTTAATTTTGTGCATGTTCTGAAACTTTGCAGGGGAGACTGAGATCTGGGCGATGGATGACTTACTCTTGTAGAGAAACTTTAAATAGCCCAAATGTTGAGGGTATGGCATGAGTGCTGGCAGCCTTTAGCCAAGTATATACCAGGAACAAAAAGTCCACTTGAAAAGTTCAGAATTTCACCAGAATGGAAATGCCTGTAAAGCTGGGCCATGTGAACTCTGATTGTTAAAAAAAGGGTAGCATTAAAAGGAAGGCATATTATTGTATCAGGACAATCGGAAAGATACTTTGAGGTTCAAAGTGCAAAAGTGAAAGACTTAGCTTTAGAAGAAAAACATGGTTCCCCCTCAAGAATGGCTGCCTAAAGAATTGGTTCTCCAAGTTTCAGTTAATAGTGCTGAGCCACCCGGACACTCAAGAGCCACTGCAGCCATGATGCATGACCCAACTGGCAGCGGACCTCAGCATCATCCATGTGGTGCTTGCCTGTTTATGGGTATGCTGAATGCAAGAGGTAGAAGTTCAAGAAGGCTTCCAGCCAGATTTCTGAAGGAGACCTGAGAGGCCAGGCGCTGTGACCCTGAGAGGGCAGTTTGTGAACCTGCGGTAGTGAGATGTGTAGTGGAGATTCCAGTCAGCTGGAGATGCCAGGAATGTAGGACATCTGCTGAGGAAGGCTGCAGGCAGTGACCTGAGGGCTGAAGCCTATCATGCCACAGAGGTGGAGTTACCCAAGCCCTCTGGAGATTGCATCTTATCTCACTCAACTTTCCTAGTGTGCTGGACATAGAGCTACAGGACTTAATGTTTGTACTGCTGTGTTTTTGTCCTGTTTTGATCCCATTCCCCCTTATCCCCCATAACTCCCTGGTGGAATAAAAATATTTACACTGTGCCATTATATGTTAGAAATGCTTAACTTTCTTTTTCTTTCATATAAGTGAAGCCATACTATCTGTGGCCTTCTGTGTCTGGCCTCTTTCATATTCTAACCTTAATGATACCTTATTCCTTTTTATGGTTGAATAATATCCCATTGTGGGGCTGATCCACATTTTGTTTATCCATTGATTAATTAATAAACATGTTATTTGTTTCTCCTTTACAACTATTATAAACAATGCTATTATTATCAATGTTCAGCTGCAGATTTTTCTGTAGACATGTTTCCAGGCCTGTAGAGGGTCACATCGTATTCCATGTTTAATTAACTGTGTGAGAAAACCCCAAACTCTATTGAGTTTTGAAACTCTACTGAAAAGTTTTATATTTGTAAGAGTTCTATTTAATTTTTTTTTCAGAATGTTTATTAAAAAGAAAAGTTGAGGGCCGGGGATTTAGCTCAGTGGTTCTGGCGCCTGTCTTGCAAGCTCAAGGACCTGGGTTCGATCCCCAGTAACCACATACCATACTAGGCGTGGAGACTCACGCCTAGCAGGAACCAGTACCACATACCACAGTGCCGGGCGTGGTGGCTCATGCCTGTAATCCCAGCACTCGGGAGGCAGAGGCAGGAGGATTGCTGTGATGTAAGTTTGAGGCTGAGCTCGGGGCCAGCCTGAACTACAAAGACAGACCCTGTCTCAAAAAACCTAAAAAAAGAAAAGTTGAACGTAACGCTGTATCTCATGAGACTCATAACCAGAGCTACTCATGTTATGTTACCATCCTCAGACAAAGCCTTAGGAATGACCTTTTACCTAACTAACTGTAGAATGCCCTTTTGTGACCTTGCTTGCATAGCCTCTCTCAAAAGATGAGATACCTCCCTGGAACAGATGCATAGCAAAACATATATATTGGGTGTAGTGTAGAAATAACTGTAGAACTACACGCTCTGTTAAGACAACTACACCTTTGTTCTTGCAGCTGTGCTCTGCAAAGATAACAATGTGACTGCCCTTTATTCCACTTGTGTGACCTCCAGTTTTTCCTTTTAAAAACCCCTCACAGCTTCACTTGGCCGCTTCACTTTGCTAGAAGGTGAAGTCCACACGCGTGAATAAACTTCCATCTTTAATATCCACTGTGTGTACTGGGGTAGAATTATCTCTTGCTCTGTGGCATTACATATCTCTCTTACCTTTCTGATAAGCATATACATAATGATTTTGTTGGAGTTTTCTTTTCCTTGTATGATCTGAGTCATGAAGTTAATTTCATTTCAGATTTGTGTTGCCTTAAGTTCTGAACCATCTTCACCCATTAATTTGACCAAAAACTGAATAAAAATGGAAAGATGAGAGGCTTCAATATACGTTTTCTTGGCTCTTTAGAAAACACAAAATTGTTCCTTTGGGCACACATGTGAGGGATGAAGCCACCATGGCAATGGGGAGTGTTTGGAAGGGAACACCCTAGAGATGTTACCATGGCAAACCTGGAAGTCTACAAAATTACCTGGCCTGCTGTTGATGCTGCAGATGAGCAAGTTAAGGGCAAGATTCTTTTTTGTTTGTTTGTTTTTTGAGACAGGGTCTCGCTTTGTAGTTCAGGCTGGCCCTGAGTTGAGCCTTGAACTCACAGTAATCCTCTTGCCTCTGCCTCCAGAGTGCTAGGATTACGGGTGTGAGCCACCATGCCCTGTACTGTGGTTCTGAGTGCTGGTCGGTGTGAGTCACCACACCCAACATTGTTGTATGTGGTTACTGGGGATTGAACACAGGCCCTTGTGCTTGCAAGTCAGGCTCAGAACCACTGAGCTAAATCCCCCGCCGAGGGCAAGATTTTTATCAACAGAACTGATGTGTATACTAAACATATCAGGTATTCCAGGAGCTGAGACAGTTTCCTAAATGGCTTGGAGGAAAGCCATCAGAGGAACAAAGAAGCCAAAGAGAGGTACCAAGGTCCTGCAGCAGCTGCAGCAGCCTGCCATACTTTACTTCCTAAGCATACTGAGGGAACCAGTGCAAAGAAGCCTGCGCTCCCGTAGTCCATTCCGTACAAGACCAGGGCAAAATAGGCATTTTTTTTTTTTAATTCAGGATCTCTGGACTAAAAATAATAATGAAAAAAAAATTCCCTAAACACCTCTATTTCTGTATTAGAGACTTCTCAAAACATCTTATAAGCCATGTTTAATCGAGTGATTTTATTCAGGGCAGAGGAACTAGAACGCTGACTGGACCAGGGCTTTGATTTTACGAGTGGTCTCTTTACCCTGAGTTTCCAAGTGATTTGATGGGATAATTGTCAGCCACCTGACTATGGGAAGGACCTTCTGTTTGCTCATCTAGGTTAGGTGATTTCGACCAGTGCTCTGGGGATGAATGGGAGGGCTTGGAAGCCTCTGTAGTCATGATTCATTGTGTGCTTGGGTAGCTTCTTCCTCTTCTCTGGGCATAGAACTTCCATCTCCACAGGGGCCCGCTATCGCTGGAGTCTATTCCTTTCTTGACTGTAACCCTCTGGATTTCTTCTTTTACATCTTCCCCTTCTTCTTTTCTTTTTCCTTCTCTTCTTCCTCCCCGTTCTGCTGGCCTCCTTTCCTCCTTTTCCTCATCTGTAGTACTGAGGATTGAACCCGGGGAGCTCCTAGCTACATCCCCAGCACTAATTTTTTCTTGTTTTGAGATAAGATCTTATAAATTTCTGCCTCCACTGTCTGAGTACAGAGGATTACATAGCTACTTAGAGATTTCAGAGGGGGAAGTGAAGGAATGGCATGGTGAGAAAAAGAATCTGGAGGCCTAACTGCTTCACAACAGCATTCCTCCCCTTTTTTACTTGTAGTTTTTGTGGCACCTGGTCTTGCTAATCTTGTGCTTTTTCTGAGTTTTGTGATGTAAATTGTGTTGCCTCTCAGGCTTTCTCACTGTTGATTTGGGATTTGCCTCTCCCTGTTTTGCTGGATAGATCTATTTTCTAGCTCTAAAATGTGTTGACATCATCTTACTTCCTGTTGTCCAAGGCATGTTCGGTTTTTAAAAGCCACTGGGTACTGTTTACTGGTGTTTCTGGAGAACACAGAATTCGACACATTGTTCAGTTTTCCATGTTAATGTAGAAGTTTCTGAGTAAACATCTGATATTCTGATTTCCATTTGAACCCATCACAGTCTAATCTGGACTCAGAAACCATCGTCTTTACTTTCATCAAATTGAATGTAAAGAACTATTAATTGAGTATAAAGAATTCTTAAAACAGTGATCAAAAGAGCTAAAAGAAAGCAGCTATTCTGGAGACAGGCCTGCCAGGAAGCAGCTTGCATTCCTAGGTCTGAAGGGACAAAGTGATGAGGCTGGAATTACTACAACTTGTGTAGAAAAAGGGTCCCGAGGAGCTGATCATGAGGATGAACCCGGGTAGAGTCTGGCCTCTTGGATAGAGCCTCATGGGGCTGGCTGAGAGAGTAAGAAACTGGATTCGACTTGCTTTGCTGCCCTGGGATGAGGACAAAGCAGGGTTGGGTAACAATGACAGTATAGGGAGTGAACAGAAAAGGAAAAGAAAGGCACGTGTAGCCTCCTTCCCTCTGGCCTTGGATTCTCTCCTAAGGCCCCTGTAGTCAGAGCCTAAAGGATTCAGCTGGCACAGAAGAAACGTGGGTCGTGGAGCTTGATCCAAGACCACAAAGCCCACTAGATCGTGGCCTTGAAGCTGTCAGACAGCAGTTTACTAACTGGTATAATGCATCCTTTGGCTATTCAGAATTCAATACACTCTAGTAAATATATTTGAACTGTCATACAAATAAATACAAAATTAGCTCTTAGCTCTGTTTCCACTTTCTCCTCATTCTCTTCCTCTTCCTCCATTCATTTTTTTTTTTTTTTTTGGCAAGGTCCATGCTGGCCTGGAACTCATGGAAATCCTCTTGCCTCAGTTTCTTGAGAGCTGGGATTGCAGGTGTGTGCCACACGACTCTGTTTCTACCTTGTTACAAACATTTTTATTTTCTCCCCAAAATGAGAAGACACAAAGTCTAACTGATAGTTGAGTTGTATCCTTGTATGTAAGATCATCTCACTATGTACATCTGAGCTATATTATTACTGGTCAAATTTAATCATAGTCCCAAATATTCTGGTTTTAAACATAGATGTTTGATCAGTATTTTCGTCCTTAGTTGTCCTCAGGTTGTTCAGGATTTGAGTTGGAAAAACAGAGCCATATACTGTTCCCTCTTAACCCTCCAAAGGTATACTTATTATTAGTTTATTAGCTACTATGCTAACTTCCTTCCTTTCTGTCTGTCTTCTTTCTTTTTTTGCAGTACTGTGGATTGAACTCATAACTTTGCACTTGCAAGGCAGGTGTGATGTCACAGACTTAAATCCCTGACCCACCAAGTTACTTTCTTACAAGCAGTAAATATAAGTAACAGTTGTTCCACACCATCCCCTAGTTATTGGCAGATTTTTAATTTTGACAGTCTATGAATGAGAAGTTGTTTCTTTCACTGAATTTATATTTCCTTTATGAAGGAGGCTGAATATCATTTTCCCATATGCTCACTGGACTTGGGTTTTCTCTTGCTCATTGTTGGGTGCAATTTTTTATTTTCTTCCTTATTTATTTGTAGAAATATTTATGTTTTTTCATTGAAATATGTTTTAAACTTATAGATAATAAAAGGTAACACAGAAAATTCGCAGAAGTACATGGTGCCTGCCCGTAATCTCAGGGCCCTGGGAGCCTGAGGCAGGAAGATCACAGATTTATCCCAGCCTTGAATATTTAATGATTTGAGAGACCCTCTAAATCTCAGTCCATTTTCTGCTGCTATAACAGAACAATGGAGAATATAAAGTCACCCCAGCTCCTGTTCAATGCTGATGAAGGGTAGAAACCAAAGAGAAAATCTAAATACCAGTAGTAAGGTCAGAAGCAGGAGTGATGCTGGATCACTTAATCATCCCCAGAAAAGACTAATGTCAACATGGCACTGATGAGAACATTGTTACTGTTCTCCCATTTTAGTCTCTAACACCGCCAAGACCTCACCATAAGCTCTTACATTCTCATTTTCTCTTTGCTTCCTGACTCAGGTATGTGTGCTACAGCAGCATTACAGTAAAATACCTATATCAATAGTAAGAGAAGGTGGCAAACTCTGGCCTCACTTTAAGTTTTGCATGTGTGAGACGCTCAAGAATTATTACTTGTCTCAGTCTCTTTGCACTGGTATAGAAGAATACCACAGCTTGGGTGGAGGGCTTAGACAACAGCATTTTTTTTCCTTTGTAGTTCTAGAGGCTGGAAGTCTAAGGACTTGGGTGTCATTTTGGTTGGATTCTGGTGAATGTTCATTCTTTGGCTTGCAGATGGCCACTTTCTCCTGGCGTGCTCACTTGGTATTTCCTCAGTGTATGAGGGGGAGTAGGAAGGAGGGAGGGAGGGAGAGAGAAAGAGAGAGAGAGAGAGAGACAGAGAGAGAGACAGAGACAGAGACAGAGAGAGGCATAGAGAGAGAGAGAGAGAGAGAGAAACGGAAAGAGAGAGGGAGACAGAGAAAGAGAAAGAGAGAGAGAGATCGACCCTTTCTCATTTCCCCTTTATACCATCCAGGCGATGATCCACCCCAGGTGAGCCTTCCACAGCTAGGGTGTGGAATTGCTGAGCCAGTTTAATTACACTTCTCTTAACTAAATTTCTTCAGTTGGCACAGTCAACTATCACACATAGCAGTTGTTAAAATGAGCTGCTCAGAACTGCCTGTCTTCGTTTTTTCAAGTCGAAAACATGTGACCTGTCTGGAAATTCCCCTCAGCATTAGGAAGGTTCCGTACTCTAGGTTACACCCTCACGGGGCAGCCCCTTTCCAGTCAAGCAGATGTACAAGGATTTGGCCTCTTGCCTTAGACTGAGACAGTTTTGCAGGTCCAGTCCCGCCCTTAGCCATGGGACTTTGGAAGCTCTGCTGCTGTTTTATCACTGTGCAACTTCATCGACTCTGGGTGGCCATTGTAAGCCAATCTTATGAATTCATATATATTTGTATATCTTGTGTTCTATCTGTTACTCTAAGAAATGCTGACCGATATACTATGCCATCCAGACAGTCTAAAAGAAAGCAACTCTAAACTCATGGGACAGTGCTGCAATCATCATGCCCTGCTTGTTAAGTTTCTATGCAAGCAATTCTGCAAATAGTTCAAAATAAATTTTTTGGATAGCTTCCAAATTTGGGCTTACTGCCTGATTTATAAACTAAGGGTCTACTTCTTGATGGCTTCAATGGAATAAGATGCTGTCATTCTTGGTTGAAAGCCTTTTGAGACAGCAGTTGTAGAGTGATGCTATGTTCTCATACTTCCCTATGCCATCTGACCACTTGGAATAGTATACTTAGCAAAAGAAACCACAGAAATTACACAAACAAGGAAATTGAACAATGTATTGTTTTGTTTTTGATACAAGGTCTCACTGTGTAATTCAGGCTGGTCTTGAGCTCATGTAGATCCTCTTGCCTCAGGCTCTTGCGAGATGGGATTACAAGTATCTACCACACACTGGTGAACTGTGCTCTCTTAAATACTCAGTGGTTCACAGAAGAAATAAGGTGGTTCCTAGAACTAAAAGATAATACCTGTACAACATATCAAAATTTATGGGACACAATGAAAGCCATCCTATAAGGGAAGTCTAAAGCTGTGAATGCATCAGAAAAACAGAAAGAGACTAAAAAGTAACCTAGTGATGCATCTCAAGGTCCTAAAAAAAAATCTAAATCCAGAAGTTGTACAAGGAGGAAACTTCTAAAGATTAGAGCAAAAAAATCAGTAAAATGGAAATTAAAAAAAGAAATACAAAGAATCAGTGGATCAAACGAGTGGTTCTTTGAAAGAATAAACAAAATAGACAATCACTTAGCCAATCCTACCAAAAGGAAAAAAAAAGGCATAAATATAATTTGAAATGAAAATGGTAAAATCAATGGGTGCTGTTGAAATTTTAAAAATTATTAGCAACTACTTTACAAACCTGTATCTCAAAAAATTAGAGAAATTAGAATAAATGCAAAAATTCAAAATACATATAAATAATCAAAACTGAACCAAGAAAACTTTAAACTTTTGATAATCCAATAACATGCAATGAAACAACAGTGGTAATAAAAATCTTACTAAGAGAACCCAGAATGTGATAGAGTCATTGCTGAATTCTATAAGGACTTCAGCAAAAATCTACCATCAATACTTTCAAATTCTGTAATAAAAATTGAGGGAGAAGGAGTACTACCAAAATCATTCTTGGAAGCTTGCATAACCCTGATCCCAAAACCAAACAAAATTCAGCCAAAAGAGAATTATAGGCCAATATCTCTAGTGAATATAGATTAAAAAATCTTCAACAAGATACTGGCAAACAGAATACAGAACCATCAGAAAGATCATACACCATGAGCAGGTGAGCATCATCTCAGGGATGCAAAGACGGTTCAGTGCATACAAATCAATAAGTGTAATTTGTTATACACATAGAAACAAGGACAAAAATCACATGATCATCTCAATAGATGCAGAAAAAGCCTTTGACAAAATCTATTATTCATTCTATTTTTTTTTTTTTTTTTGAGACAGGGTCTCACTTTGTAGTTCAGGCTGGCCCTGAGCTCAGCCTCAAACTCACATCACTGCAATCCTCCTGCCTCTGCCTCCCTAGTGCTGGGATTACAGGTGTGAGCCACCACACCTGGCACTGTGGTATGTGGTACTGATTGCTGGTGGACATAAGTCTCCACACCCAGTATTGTATGTGGTTAACAGGGATCGAACCCGGGTCCTTGCACTTGCAAGACAGGTGCCGGAACCACTGAGCTAAATCCCCGGCCCCTAGTATTCATTCTTGATACAAGCCCTGAAGAAAGTAGGTTTGGAAGGATCTTATCTCAATCTAATAAAGGACATTGATGACCAACCTACTTCCAGTGTCATATTAAATGGGGAAAAATCTGAAAGCTTTCCCTATAAAATCAGGAAAGGGGGGCAGGAATTTAGTTCAGTGGTTTGAGTGCTTACCTCGAAAGTGAAAGGTTCCTGGTTCGATCCCCCATAACCACATACAACAATGCCGGGTGTGGTGACACAGCCACCAGCAATCAGTACCACATTCCACCAGGCCAGACATGATGGCTGTAGTCCTAGCACTCAGGCAGAAGTAGGAGGATTTCTGTGAGTTTGAGGCTTTCCTGGCTACATGGTGAGCTCAGGACCAGTCTGAACGACAAAGCAAGATCCTGTTTAAAAAAAAAAATCAGGAAGAAGACAAAGATGTCCACTATCACTATTCCTGTCCAACATCATACTCAAAACGTTAGCCATAGCAATCAGCCAAGATAAATAAAGGGGACATGTATAGGAAAAGAAGTCAAATTATCATTGCCTGCAGAGGACGTGCCCTTCTGATAGAAGACATAGAAATTCTATGAAAAGATCCCTAAATTAATAGCCAAATTCAGTAGTGAAACATGATATAAAATTGATGCACAAAAATCAATAATGTTCCTGTATACAAATAATGAGCCGACTGTGAAAGAAATTAGGAAGACAATACCATTCACAGTAGTATCAAGAAAAATTAAATATTTAGGAATAAACCTAACCAATGTTTTAGTTACTTTTCATGTTGCTGAGACAAAATACTCAACATCTACAGTTAAAGGAACAAAGATTTGTTTGGCTTTTAATCCATAGTCAGCCAGTTCCAAGGCAGGGTGCCATGGCAGAGGGGTATCAGTGAGGAGAAACGGTTCATGCCAGGCAGAAGGCAGAAGCTACAAGTCACAAGCCACATACTACAAGTAATTAGCACTAACACTCTTTCTGTCCTTTATACTGTATCCAGGCTACCCACTTGAACAGGCTTCACACTTCTTTTTTTTGAGACAGGGTCTCGCTTCGTAGTTCAGCCTGGCCCTGAGCTCAGCCTCAGACTCACATCACAGCAATCCTCCTGCCTCTGCCTCCCTAGTGTTGGGATGACAGGCGTGAGCCACCATGCCCGGCACTGTAGTATGTGGTACTGGTTGCTGCTGGGGTGAGTCTCCACCCCCAGTATTGTATGTGGTTTCCCGATCGAACCCGGGTCCTTGAGCTTGCAAGACAGGCGCCGGAACCACTGAGCTAAATCCCCGGCCTAGGCTTCACACTTTCAATCCTAGCATCATATTGTGAATCAATCCCAGCATGATATCCTTGATTCCAGCAGCAGTACAGGTCCCAGATCTGGGCAGTTTTTAAAGCCCCACCTATGACTGTATGAAGCTTTGGAGGTGCATCTTTATATAAACCATAACAACAAGAGCATGAAAAACTTCTATAATGAAAACTACATTACTCTGGAAAATGAGATTGAAGAGGCCATCAGAAACTGGAAAGAGGGCCGGGGATTTAGCTCAGTGGTTTCAGCGCCTGCCTTGCAAGTGCAAGCGCCCAGGTTTGATCCCCGGTAACCACATATAACAATACTGGGCGTGGAGACTCACACCCACCAGGAATCAGAACTACATACCACAGTGCAGGGCATGGTGGCTCACACCTGTAATCCTGGCACTAGGGAGGCAGGGGCAGGTGAATTGCTGTGAGTTTGAGGCTGAGCATAGGGCCAGACTGAACTACAAAGCAAGATTCTGTCTAAAAAAAAAAAAAAAAAAAATTTCAGTCTAGGAAATGTAAAGATATCTATCCCCTTTTCCTGGATCAGTCAAACCATGTCATCAAATTCTCCAAACTGATACACAGATTTAACACAATCCCAAACAAAATAGCAACAAATTTCCTCACAGGACCAGAGAAAACAATCCTAAAATTCATACAGAACCATAAGAGACCCAGAGTGGCAAAAGAAATTCTGAGCTACAAGAACAAAGCAGGAAGAAGCACAACCCCAGACTTCAAGTCACATTATACAATTACCATGATAAAGTCAGCATGGTACCAGCACCAAAACAGACATGTGGATCAATGGAACAGAAATGAGGACGTAGAAACAATGCCAGGCATATTCAGCTGTGTGATCTTTGACAAAGGGGCCAAAAACATACTGGCAAACAGATGGTCTCTTTAATAAAGGGTGCTGGAAAAATGCTTATCTGCATGCATATCACCATGTACTGAACTCAAAATGGATCAAAAGTTAAAACAAAAACAATCTCTTGGAAGATTATGCAGATAAAGCTCAAGAAGATATAGACACAGTCAAGGACTTTCTGCATAGAATCCCAGCTGCAAAAGAAATAACATCAATTTTGGCTTGAAATCTATTTTGTCTGCAAATAGGATAGCCACTCCTGCTTTTTTTGCAGTTTTCCATTGCATGGAGAGGAAATGAGGTGTAGATGTAAGTAATGAGGGGAAAGAAAAAATGTGATGGTAAAAAAAAGGAAACAAAGCTTATATATATATATACATATATATGTATATATATGGGGTGGTGATTGTAGGTATGGTAGGGGAATGGGAAAAATGAGAATTAAGTTGTGTCATGTACTGGTACAAATTCTCAATGTTGAGTGTGATCATGACGTGTATATATAATGTACCAATAAAGATTAAAAAAAGATAATGTGGCATTTATACACAATAGAGTACTACTGTGCCATAAAGATAAACAAGACATTTATAGGCAAATTGATGCAACTTGAGAACATAATGGTAAATGAATTAAGTCAAATAACACATGCTTAAATATCACATAGTTTCTCTTATATGAGAAACACATATATACATATATATGTATATATATGGAGAGAGAGCAAAATAGAAGATAGATAAATACGAAGTAGGGAGAAGTTCAGATAACTGCAGATTATCTACTTCATTGTTTAAAAGATATATACTACTAATTTCTCTGTATCAAAAAGAAAATTTTATCCTTTTGTTTCTTCTTTGTAGGAGATAGGATTTTTTTGCTTATAAGTTGTACCCAGAGCAACATTTTGTCCATTCTTGTAAGATTACAGTACACAGTGTATTAAGTATTGTTATTCTCTAAATATTTTGTTATAAAACTTTATTTTTCATAGAAGAATGCTTTTATTATTTTGTATTAATATCTGTATTATATTAAAATAAAAATCAAGATTGATTACCATGACAGAATGCTCTTTTTTTTTTTTTTTTTAGACAAAGATCTCACTGTGTAGTTCAGGCTGGCCTCAGATTTATGGCGATCCTCCTGCCTCTGCTTCATGAGCACTTGGATTATACATGTGTGCCACCATTCTTGGTTCTATTCCTAGAGAATAGTGTTCACAATGTTTTATAAAAAATCATTTTGACAAACGCTTATACTTAGCTTCCCACCGAGCAAAATTTTGGATGCATTTTGTTATGGTTCAGGTCAAGAACGAGCCTCACATGCTCTTAGGTGGCCTTTTAGAAGAGGGTTGAATCACAAGTGCATCACTTGGCTCTTTGTTTTTCTCTGCTTTCTGGAAACCATGACAGAAGCAGCTTTCCCCTGCGATATCTGTTGGCCACTTCTGCCCTGGAGGAGGCTGATTATGGACTGTAACCTCTCCTCCTTTAGTTGTGGGTGTCTGGCATTGTATTTCAACCATGAAGAAAGTGACTAAGGAAGACCTTGTTTCCAGAGAAGTGGGGTTACTTCGGTAAATATACTTTACCACGTAGTTAAGAAACTTTTGGAAGTACTTTGCAGGAGGAATTTAGAAAGCTATGGAGGTGCTGGTTGGAGAAGCTCTAGAATGCTATAAATTGAACTTGATGAGATATTCTGCTCAAAGCTCAGAAGACTAGAATGCTAATAAAATGCAAACATTAAAGACCAGGTTTAGAAGGCTTCTGTTGGGAACAAGGATTGCACTGGTAGCTGAATTCAACATCATGTGTGTTATGCTCTGACAGAAAAAATTGTCTACATTTTGTTTATACTCTGAGACTTTACAGGAGACTAAGATTAAGGGTAGGAAATCAATTAATCTGATGGAAGAAATTTAAGGCAGCCCATTGTTGAGGCTGTGGCATGAATACTGCTTGTGGCTTTTGGCCACATGTACTGTGAAAAGCAGGACCAAAAAGCAAAGTTGAAAAATTTGAAAATTTTTGGTGGTGGCCAAAAAAAAGAGGAAGTTGTAAAGTTGGAGCCTATAAAATTAGGACCTGTAAAATTTTTGCTGAGGAGAGCTTAGTTGCTTAAAGGATTAGTGTTAGAAAGAGATAAAATACTTTGCATCAGTACAATAAGACAGATGCCTTGGGGACATCAGTGACAGCCCACCCTTCATAGGCTCAAGGGTCTAAAAGTAAAAGACTGCTTTGAGAAGAAGGGTGCTCACAGACACCTTGCTGGAGAATTAGTTCTCTGGAATCTATTTCACAACACTCAGCCATCCAGACATTCGGAGGCCTCTGCAGCCATGATCTAGTTTTAGAGCGATGCAGATTGTAAAAGTTCTGGGATCAAAGAGGTTCCCACCTAGATTTCAGAAGAAGGTCTGGGAGGCCAGGCCATGTGCCCCTGAGAATGCAGGGTGTTCAGTTGTGACAGTGAAGCTGAAAGAGACCCCAAGAATCTGGGAAAGCCAGGAATGTAGAATATCTGCTGAGGGAGACCACAGGCAGCATACACAGACACCATAAAAGAAGCTCTGACATCTACAACCTGCAGTGCTGCAGGGGTAGCACTGAGTAGGCCCTTTGGCATGCATATCTTTGTCCTGGGTGGTGGGATAAGGAGCTGAAGGATTTACTGACCTGAATTTTGGTCTTTTTTTTTTTTTAAATTATCTTTATTGGTACATTAAATATACACATCATGATTGCACTCCATAATGGGGATTTGTACCAGTATAAGACACAACTTAATTCTCATTTTTTCCCATAGCCCCACCCACCCTACCACCCCCCCATATATATAAAATTTGTTTCCTTACTTTTTTGTTACAATCTCAACATTGTCCCCTT
>PVIR01034126.1:0-17558 GCA_004026965.1 Petromus typicus
AAAGTAGCAATTTTTTCAATTAATACCATTCATTTATTTTCTATAACTGGTAATAGGTTACTTGGAAAATAAGAAATAAATTGAAATGAAAATGATGCACAGAACACATGTAATTATGGGCTGCCTTTATCATAATTGCCACTGTCATTATGAGCAATATAATAAGGTGCTATAGTGTTGGGCCCAAGGCCCACTGAGACAGTTTCTCAGGACATGATCTTAAAGTCTAACCAAGAGCCTAATTACTCAGCTGAGGGCCATCCTTCCATGCAGAAGAAGGTGGAGAATTACACTAAGACACAGTATTTAAAGGCAATTTCTATTACCACCCCAACCTGTTACCAGGTGGTTTCTATGCAGGAGCTATTAGGTCATTCTATTGTTAAAGTGCAGAAACGAGTCTTTACAGAAGCCAATAGCAACAATTAGATCACTGGTTACTATAGAATAGTACGTTCTAAAAGCGTACAATCTGCAGCTGCGTGCATTGGTTGGGTGGATAGTTCCCAAGGAGACAAGTTCCAGGTTCAGAAGGAGGTTATAGGATACAAAGTAAAGGTTTTTTTCCCCTAACAAAATGGCTGTTTTTATGTGGAGTTGGGTCTCACAATAGGAACGAATTGCTGGACACTTTCACACAGCCACTTCTCCCACCCAGGTTACATCCAGGTACAGACTCAGAGCTTAATGCCAGTTGATATCCCAAAATGTATGTATCATTTTCCACTCTTGCTGAAGTGTATGAGAATTTCCTTCCAGCCAGCACAGTGTTATCAGAAATTCTGCGGGCCCGGGGATTTGGCTCAGTAGTTCCGGTGCCTGTCTTGCAAACGCAACGACCTGGGTTTGATCCCCAGTAACCATATACAGTACTGGGTGTGGAGACTCACTCCCAGCAGCAACCAGTACCACATCCACAGTGCCGTGCATGGCGGCTCACGCCTGTAATCCCAGCACTAGGGAAGCAGAGGCAGGAGGATTGCTGTGATATGAGTTTGAGGCTGAGCTCAGGGCCAGCCTGAACCACAAAGTGAGACACTGTCTCAAAAAAAAAAAAAAAAAAAAAAGAAATTCTGCCAATCTTATAGACATGAAAAACTATTCCTGTGTTTTAATTTCCATTTCTCTGATCATTGACCAGCATGAACATCTTTTTTTATGGTTATACCAATTATCCCAATTTCTTTGACTTTGCTTTTTATATTATTCTTAGTTTTCTATGGTTTCTTGACTTTTCCCTTTTCATGTGTAGGAGTTCTTCACACACCATGGTCACTGAGTCATTGTCAAAGATATGCATGACAAGTGTCTTCTCCATATCACTGACTTGCCTTGTGGTACCTTTTGTTTTATAGAGTTTTTTTTTTTTTTTTTTTTTTTTGAGACAGGGTCTCGCTTTGTGGTTCAGGCTGGCCCTGAGCTCAGCCTCAAACTCACATCACAGCAATCCTCCTGCCTCTGCCTCCCGAGTGCTGGGATTACAGGCGTGAGCCACCACACCCGGCACTGTGGTATGTGGTACTGGTTGCTGCTGGGCGTGAGTCTCCATGCCCAGTATGGTATGTGGTTACCGAGGATCGAACCCAGGCCCTTGTGCTTGCAAAACAGGCGATGGAACCACTGAGCTAAATCCCCAGCCCCTGTTTTATAGAGTTTTTAAGAACTTTTGCTTGTTTGCTTTCTGTGCTGGAGCTTGGGTCCAGGGCCTCCTGGCGCTGAGCAAGTGCTCTGTTGTTGAGCTGTCCCCAATACATTAGAAAAACACTCAGATCTGATTCTTACTTTTATGATTTACAGCCAGAGAGCCTAGTGAAGGCAAATCTATTGACATACATGAGAAAAGTGACTGTAACATAAAAAATGAATGTACCTTGGAGGAAGGGATGCTAGGAAAACCATCACGTTGAAGGAGCTCAGATAATTTCATGACATTAAAAGTGCAAAGGAGAAAATATTAGTAGGTGACCCAAACTTGGGAGTACAACAACTAGCCAAAGTGTAGAAAAGCCACTCTTTATTTAAAGTAATATAACAGGAAGGTAAATCTAGCTCACACCACTTGATGAATAGGAATACTTCTAGTATTTTAAACTATAGCATACTACATATTAGCTTTATGTACTAACAAAGCTAGAATTTTTTTCCAGTTTTAACAAATAGCTAGAGTCATTTTTTTTTTTTTTTAGGTTTTTTGAGACAGGGTCTCGCTTTGTGGTTCAGGCTGGCCCTGAGCTCAGCCTCCAACTCACATCACAATCCTCCTGCCTCTGCCTCCCGAGTGCTGGGATTACAGGCGTGAGCCGCCATGCACGGCACTGTGGTATGTGGTACTGGTTGCTGCTGGGTGTGGGTCTCCACACCCAGTATTGTTATGTGGTTACTGGGGAATCAAACCCGGGTCCTTGCGCTTGCAAGACAGGCGCCGGAACCACTGAGCTAACTCCCCGGCCCCTAGAGTCATATTTTTTGACTAACACTTCCGCCGCCATGTTTTGGGATTTTACTACTGAGGTACATCCCTGGCCCTTTATTTTTATGTTTAGAGAAAGTTTCGCTGAGTTGCCACAGCTGTCTTCGAAATTGTGATTCTCCTCACTCAGCCTCCTCAGCAACTGAAGCTACGGATGTGCATAGCAAGGCCAGGCTTTTTTGGACAAAAGTTAAAGTCTTTGAATAATCACACATTTCCTGTGAGGTTAAGAGTGTATTGCGCCTTTAGTTTGCCTGGTCTAAGCTGGTATAAGGTAGAAAGCCTTCCCAGTGATCCAAATACACATGTGCAAATGTGTCTTTTGTTCTTATGGTGTTCATTGCTTTTCATCTGTATTTCTGTGCTGATATATCAAATCTTTGAAATACAAATGTGTAATGCTGAATTTCTCATACTTGGACCTAATTTATTTGTAGGTCAAAAAACATAAAAATGCACCCAAAGTAGTCTTGAGAAGGAAATTTATAGCATTAAATGTTTATATCAGAAATGAAGAAAGATTTCAAATCAGTAATTTCAGTTCATACCCTTAATGAACTAGAAAAAGAAAATAAAAATTAATTCAGAATAAGAGAAAGAAGGGAATAAGGAAAATAAGAATGGGAGTCAATGAAAGAGAAAATCAGTAAAAACCCAAGCTGGATCATTGAAAAAAATATAAATAAAAGTGATAAACTTGTAGCAAAGCTGTTAGATTTAAAAAATAAGACAGATACAAATTGCCAAAAACAAAAATAAAACAAAGTATTACTACAAATCTTGAAGCTATCATTACACCTGTAATCCCAGTTACTTGAAGGCTGCAGCAGAAACTGTAAATTCTAGGTCAGAATGACCGAAAGGTTCAGTAAGACTGTAGCAAAATAAAAACTAAAGAGGACTAGGAATGCTCCTCCGTGGTAGGGTACTTGCTTAGCATGTGAAAGATCCTGGGTTAAAGTCCCAAGATCTGGATAAATAAGATATGTTTTTTTTAAAAAAAAATAAAATGGAGTAATATTCAGCCAGAAAGGATGATAAATTAGAGACAGTAAATGGATTTACCTTGAGGCCATACTCATAAGTGAAATAAATAGGATGCAGATGTGTAAATATCATATCATTTCTGTAGTATAAGAAGTTGAAGGTGGGGGCCAGGGAGTTAGCTCAGTGGTTCCGGCGCCTGTCTTGCAAGCGCAAGGACCCGGGTTCGATTCCCCGGTAACCACATAACAATACTGGGTGTGGAGACCCACACCCAGCAGCAACCAGTACCACATACCACAGTGCCGGGCGTGGTGGCTCACGCCTGTAATCCCAGCACTCGGGAGGCAAAGGCAGGAAGATTGTGATGTGAGTTTGAGGCTGAGCTCAGGGCCAGCCTGAACCACAAAAGCGAGACCCTGTCTCAAAAAACCTAAAAAAAAAAAAAAAAGAAGAAGAAGAAGTTGAAGGTGAAAATGAAGTCCAGAATGTATAATAGGTGTTGTGAAATAGGAAGAAAATGTTCAAAGGGAAAGGGGAGAGGAGGAGATATGACAAAGTAAAGAAGTGAAAGAAAAAATTTGATAGTAAAAACAAAAAAACGGAAACTAAGTTTATGTAGTAGGGTGGGGTTATAGGGAAAGCAAGGGAATGGAAAAAAATGAGAATCAAGATACATCATGTCCAGCTACAAATTCTCAATGCTGAATGTGATAATAATGTAAACCTAAAATATACCAATAAACTCAATAAAGGGGAAAATATCCCCAGTACCACACACACACACACACACACACACACACAAAACCCTGAACAATTTTTTGAGACAGGGTCTTGCTTTGTAGTTCAAGTTCACCCTGAACTCACTTTGTAGCCCAGGCTAGCCTGGAACTCAAGGTAAATCCCCCTGCCTCTTCTGCCTGAGTGCTGGGATTACTGGTGTGAGCCACCCCGCCCGGCATTGTGGTATGTGGTTACTGAGGATCGAATTCAGGACCTTGTGCTTGCAAGGCAGGCCCTGGAACCACTGAGCTAAATGTCTGGCCCCAACCCCGAACAATTTTATACTTGTACATTTGACAGTGTGAGGAAATGGACTTATTTCCTTAAAAAATCACAAACAACTAATCTCAACCAAGATGACACAGGTAATCTGAATAGCTATAACCATAAGAGAAACTGAATTTATAACTTAAAATTGTGTGAAAAATAAATCCTTCGGCACAGATGTTTTCACAGAAGAATTCAAACATGTAGAGGAAAACTAACACCAATTGTATATAATTTCTTACAGAAACACAGCTCAATTCATTGTATGAGCTCACTATTATGCCAACACTTAACATAACAAAAGACATGAAATAAAAGAACAAAAGATATCCATAAGACAATAATGCTCATAAATTTACATACAAAAATTATTTTAAGATATTAGTCAACTGAAGCCAATAATGTATGAAAAATCAAGGCCAATTGAGAGCTACTCCTGTGAGCTAAGATCAGTTTCAGTGTTCAGAATGATATATCAACAATCTATAGAAAAAAATAGTATGATTACATCAATTCATACAGAAAAATCATTTGACTATATTCAAAACAATTATAATTAAATGGGAAAATCTTGGAAACTCCTCCCAGAACAAAAGCAAAGCTCAACCAAAATTTCATATATTATATAAACATAAACTCGACCTGGACTTAAAATTTCAAAAATCAGAAAAAATCTTTCAGGATTTGGGAGTAGGCAAAAAGTTCTTAGACTTTACATAAATGGAAAAATTGATAAATAATGCCTTATCACGATAATGTGTTGGTTTATGAAAGCCAATGTGAAGAATGAAAAAAAGTACAAGCAGGTAAAGTGGCACACACCTATAATCCTAGGTACTTGAGAACGTGAGGCAGGAAAATAGCAAGTTCAAGGGTACCTTGGTCAAATGGCCGGCTCAGAATAAAAGTTAAGGGAAAGCTGAGAGTATAATCCAGTAGTAAAGCACTGCTATGTTCTCTCCCTAGTAAAACACATACATACATAGATACATACTAAGTACAGACTAAGGGAAAGTGTTTATGAACAGTATATTCAACAAGGGGCTGAAATTTAGAAAATGTAAGGAATTCTCAAAACTCAACATTAAAAACCTCAGATAGGTCAATTAGAAAATAGACAAAGTCATGAAATCTCCTTCAAGAGATAATGCAATGGGCAAGTAAGCACGCGAAAAGATACTCAATCTGGCTGGCGTTGGAAGTGTTCAAATTGACGTCATCACGTGATGTTACTGCCCACCAATCAGAAGGACTGAAAGCAAAAGATGAGATCCCTACTACTTTGTTGTCAAGGAGACAAAACTGTACGGCCACTCTGAAAACAATCTGGTGATTTCTTGTTTGTGATATTATACTATTGCTCTGCAAAGTGGGAAATTTTGCTTATAACTGTGCATAAATTTACAATTGTCACTATAAAAATTTCCATGAAAATGTTTTATTAAATATATGTATTCTTCTCACATTCTAGTTTATATCCTTCACCTGATTTCTTGAACACAATAAATTTATTTTGTGGAGTACTTCAGAAAGTAAAATAGTAAGAAGGATAAACGATCCCAACTAACCATTTTTGGTTTACAGTGTTTTGTCAGCTGAGTCATTCATATTAAGAATCATTATCTTTAATTAAAGGAGCAGAGTGTAGAAGAAAGCATTTGCCTTAGATATGGTCAGAAAGTATTTTTTGATAATGAGGTGGTTAAGACCTTTGTTTTTAGAATTTATTTTGTGCCTTGTGTCGCAGAATTGAAGGGACATTTTTCTTCAAGTCTATCTATTCTATCTTTCTACTGCTGCAGAAAAAATTGTTCTCTACTGTGCATTCGTAATAAGTGATGATTACTATTATTAATACTAATAGCCCCAACAACATTATACAGTATAATGGTTCCACTGATTATACTGAGAAATTTGATAGATAAATCTTATTTTTCTGAGCTCATCCTGAAATTTCTTCTTGCTCAATATCATCTTATTATTTCTCCCTTAAAATACTCTACTTCCCAGTAATTAGAGGTTCTGCGAGTTTTCATTTTGGTTCCATGTTCACAGCACAGCAGGAACTGTCTAAATGCTGTTCTACTCTTCATTCATGTCGACATCTTCAAGTGGAGACAGGTGGCTTTACAAGGTGGGGCAGTCCTTTTATTAGCTGGGATTAATTTGACACTTTGCTTTAAGCTCATTGTAATACTGGTTTTTCTCCATGTATCTTGATTTCCAGAAGATTAATGCTGATAATCCTGATCTACTCATTCCTTTAAAAATTTAAAAACCCCACCCAAACAGTCATTTAAAAAAATTCTGTTGTTTACAGTGATATTTCCTTTAAAAATATGTAAAGTCATGATAAATTGACATTTTCCAGTTAAATATTGACAATACTATTTTCAGTTTTGTTGCTAACGCATAGTACAGCCCTACAACAAGATTAGCATTTGAATTCAGAAATTACAAGTTGGAGCCGGGAATGAAGTGCACATCCAAAAGATAACTAAGCAGTTGCACCATTTACTGCTGTGATGCTTTTGAAAAAGGAAGGGACAGACACAAAATAACTCAAGGAATCTGCAGGACATATATCTAAATTACAACAGCACAACAGGTTGAAAAAAGTAGATGTTGTTGCCTGGAAGGACCATACTTTCTACAAGGAACTTCTGAACAGTGAGCTCAGGGAAGATTTCTGGAAAGTATTCGCTGAAGTGGGCTCCATGATGAGAGGTACACACAAATCTATTACGAAAAGGCAGAAAGCAAATCCAGGGCACAGCAAGTTTATCAGGATGTGTATTACTGCTGAACACCATCTATGGAGAAAAAGAGAGAAAGCAAGAGACAGAGCTAGACTAAGAGATTAAGACTGAGGAAGAGGAGATGAAAACTGGTGCTGAGCCACAGAGCTGCTTCCTCATGAAAAGTGTGGCTCTGTGTCTGACAGTCTGGGTACTCCCACCTCTGGCTTTCTGTTGGGCCACTAATCAATCTTTTGACCCAGAATTGTAGGCCCAGACTTGGTACTATTTTTTTCCAGATCACCTAATTAAATGGCCAAGGATACACAAAATATGAGGGAGCACTAATGGGTCCTTGCCGGGAGGATAAAAGTGGCATGATGTGGGGTGAAGTTGGCAAGGCTAACACAATGCAGTGGGTATGGCTTGAAAGCTGGCATGGGGATGCACCCAGATGAGTGGCCCAGGGTGTGTGTTCTCATCGCAAGCTGTCCAGGTGTGTTTGGACTTGAGGGATGCCACCCATCAGCCGGGACGGGGGAAGCACAGTTTATAGGTAAAGCAATTTATAGGTAAAGCAATTTATAAGTGAAAAGGGTAGGTCTAATGACCAGATTTACAGGGAAACAGGTATACGCTAAAAGGAGCTGTGGGGATTCTTTTTTGTTTTGAGTGAGTTTCTAGAAGGGGGAAAAAAAATCTCTGAGTGACTTTTGTGTTCTGAGGCTGCAGTTCTCAATTGTGAAATCTTGATTTCCTTGTCTTCTTTCTACCTGCTTTTTGTTTCTTTTCTCCCATCTCACTAGGAAATTCCATTTTCTGTCTCTGCCTAGAATGATTGGCTTCTTTAACCACACAGATCTTTTTGCCTTGAATTCTTCCCATTAACTTTACTTTTTAGTGGCTCTTAACTCAGGATTGCTGCAACTGAGAGCAACTGGCAGAGAACATTTTATTCCAAGAAATGCTTGACTGTCTCTTCTGCTTGTCAAAATGGTTTTTAAATGCAATCTGTTCTTCATTGTAACCAGAAAATGAGCTTAAATGTACCCAGTAGCTAAGTGTTTCCAGAAATCTGTACTTAAGCGCTAGAGCCATATGCTTTTTATCCAGGTCTTTCTACTATAAATTTTTTTTCTAAGAGATTCATACAGTATCAAGCAGAACAACTATAATAAAGGTGCAGCATAATTAACAAATATGTTTCTTTCTTGTCCAAGTATCCAAAAAATATACATCAATGGTCTAATGGAAAAACATCAGAATGTCTCTTTTTCGTTCCCAGATAACTACTAACCTTAGGTGAGTCACCAAATTTCCCTGGATCCCAATTTCCTTATTTTTAAATAAAGGAATTGGCTAAGTTGCCTCCCAAGTCCCTATTTATTTTAGAGGACCAAGAGAAAGTAATTTCGTTCCTTACTATTCTATAAAGCTTCCAATTATTAGTCCCATTGTTCTGGTTGCTTGATATCCAGAGTTGAATTGCTTTAATTGTTTAAGTGTAATTATCACAAGTATAAGTGTTTGAACTACAAGGGACTGTAGCCAAAGGAACCTTAAAATTAGGCCACATAAATCTTCATTTAATTGACAATAAAACCTTCTTCTCTCTTCCATCAACTGTCAAGTCATCTAGCTTACGATGGCCTTGACGTGTCTTTAATACAAGGTGGTGTGACCCACCAGGAAGTCAGAGATTAAACTGGGTTAGCAGTTTAGGCTGACTGCTGATAAAAGCTCACAGGGGAGGACTTGATCACAGTTGCTAATCAGCACCTAGCAAAGAAATTAAATTGAAGTTGAGACTGCAGTGGCAGAAAGATACTTCCTCTTTCTCTCCTCACTCTCTCCTTTTCTCTCTCCCCCTCCAACCAGCTCCCCTTCTCCTAAAAATAAAGATGGATAAATAAATGCTATCCCTTTTCTGGCAGAATTGCAATAATGACTCGTGAAAAGAATATTCAGCAAAGGAGAAGTGATGATAATAAGAAGCCACAGCAAATAAAGAAGGATGTTTATGCCAGTTTAAAAAGATCATCTTTCCTTGTCTTTGTTTTACTTCCTCTTGGAGCTGCTGACCTGCTCTGTTAGGACAGTGATAAGAGGCACTTGGAGAGCTTTTATAAATACTGACTCTGCAGCTTGTACTTATCAGTAACTTTACCCCAGAGTCTTATTTAGGATCTAGGAAAGGAAAACATAGTGTGTGATGCAGTTTATCATCGAAATGGGTATTATGAGCGGAAAAAGGAACTCTAAGAAACTCACAAAAGTCCTTGGGTAGAAGAAGTAGGGATATGGTTTAAAGAAGCAAGTCTATCAGAGCTCCAATTGCTACGATAAGTTGGTACTTTTTCACTTGATACTTTTTTTAAAAATGAAGTTGATACCTGTATTATGATAAGCTAGATAATTGCTAAGACTGAAATAGTAAGAAAAATATAACTCTTGACCTGCTCGATGTCACATGAGCTGAGTTTGTGTCCCCAGATATCAAAGAATGTATTGCAAGGGACAAAGGAGGTCAAGACTAGGAAGGGTAAGAGAGAGGCCCTGAGAGACTGAGGGGTCCTG
The DNA here is from genome assembly GCA_004026965.1 of Petromus typicus. Lineage (NCBI taxonomy): Eukaryota > Metazoa > Chordata > Mammalia > Rodentia > Petromuridae > Petromus > Petromus typicus. The sequence continues at coordinate 9,820 of PVIR01034126.1, forward strand.
GATGGGTCGCCACCAAGGCCATTTGTCAAGAGTAATTTATGCAGCAAAATCACAATGTGGGTACAACATGGCTCAAACGAATTCTAACTTATAAGGTTACAAGTATAGCCTCTTAGCTCATGTTGATCCAATAAGGAAAAAAGTTTCATAGCACAGGTATATGGAAAGAACAAAGGCATTCTGGGAAAGAAAAGGAGGACTGGTTCAGATTTTCTGGTCACCCACCTCTGCTCCTGATGTCTCTCTAGGCTCCTTGGTAGAAAAGATGCTAATTCAGAACAGCTCAAATTGCTGCTTATCTTGCAGGCTTGTCTACTGCATCTCCATCTTGAGGCCTGGCTCTCTCTATATTCGCTTCTAGACACAATTCTGATGTTTTTGTGTGTGTGTGTGTGTGTGTGTGTGTGTGTGTGTGTGTGTGTGCGTGTGCACACGCACATGCACATGCTGATTTCCTTGAGGGCCCAATCTTTCTCTCTGACTGTGTATTAATTTCTATCTAACTTACCTGCCTATAAAATAATTCACACACTTTTATGCTGTCATAACCCAAGATGGACATGTAACTTTCCCAGTATTATTTATGTACATTAGGTTATCACAACCAGGGATGAATTTATCCTCCAAGAGACATTTATCAATGTTTGAAAACATTTTTGATTGGTGCAACCTGAGAAGACCTTGTGGAGCATTAACTTTCCAATAGTGTGACAAAATACTCAGGATAATAAAAAGAGAAAAGAGTCATTTTGGCTTATAGTTTTAGGGTTTCCAGCCCCCAGTTGTTTGACCCAACTGTTGGAGGAAATAGTACATCATGCTGAGAACATGTAGCTGAGAAACCCTACTCACCTCATGTGGTATGTCATGGCTGGGAAGAAAAGAGCAAGCGACAAGACCAGGGTGCCATGACCCCCTTCAAAGGCCAAAAGCTCTTGGTGACCTAACACTTCCCGATAGTCTCCACCTCCTCAAGGCTATAGCACCTCTCAGCCAGCCAAGGTGACAATCAGCCAGCCAAGGTGACAACCTTTAACACATGGGACTTTGAGGGACATTTCAAACCCACATGATACAACTGACAACCTGTGAGAAGAAATTAACATCTTACAATGATAGAACATCTATCATCTTACAATGATAGAGATTAAACATCTTACAGTGATAGAACATCTTGCCTAACACAATTATCCAATCCAAACTGTTAATCGTGTTTGGGTTTGGAAACTTGATAAGCATTAAATGGATAACAGGGTGTGGCTTGATGACTTCTGTGGAGTGCTCTTAGGGAAGGAAACAAGACTGTTCCTCAAGATTTCAAATTTAAGGAGATAGGCAAGGCCTCCAATCCAAGGCCTGGGGTCAGGGAATACCCTGGATGAAATAGAGCTCCTGGCCATGAGTTAAGGTACCTGATCCACAGTGAATGACCAGAGGCCATTAGACTGGCACCTGAGCAAGGCAATCTTTGCATGATGTTGTGTATCTCAGGTAAAGTATAAGAAACATTCACGTTACTAGTTTACCTAGGAAGATGTCTCTAGGCTCATCCTACCCACACAGAAAACTATGGTTCTCATCAAGTTAGCAAAGGCACAGATGAGAAGACACATCGTAGTCCTAATGATAGTCTACACATGAGCAACATGATCAGTGAGTGCAGGGAGGGGGATACGTATGCATGCATGAATGTGTTAGAATATGAGTGTGTGTACATGCCCCAGATGAGGCAGACTGGTGCGGAAAGCCTTCTCCAGAGGACCACCGTCTCAGAACCCTATGAAGCATCAGACTTTTATTTCTGTATCCTTCAGCTGATGTTCAGTCTCTCTCTGTACTCTGCGGATGTGGTTGTAGCTGAGAAAATGAGTGATGGAATCTTGAAGTTTTATGTGGCTCAGCTGTCTCCTCTTATCAGATCAAAATGTTCTCCTCTGCGGCACCCTAGATTTCTAAGGAATTACCGGAAGTGATTATCATAATTTCATCATAGAAATGTTTAGGCTTCTGTGCCCCAAGGTCTGAGACACACAAGCCATAGGCCCATTGTAATTACACAGCTTTAATGTAAAAGAAATTTGGTGGGGTGTGGTGGCTCAGGCGGCTAAGGCAAGAGGAGTCAAGGCCAGCCTGGGCTATGTAAGCTACTTCAAGGCCAGCCTGAACTACATAATGAGACCTTATCTCAAAAGAGAGAGAGAGAGAGAATTTATTTGTCTGATTCAATTGCAGTTATTACTAAATTTCATTCAGTATATTTACAACAGAGTATAATGTGGTATCTAAATCAAACATATCACAATATATTTTAGAACATTATGGTTTCCATTAAAATTATGGCTTCCATATATTTTCAAATTCTATACAGCACCACTTGCTATAGTTTGGGTCTGGAATGTCCCCCTAAGCCCATGTGTTGAAGGCTTCGTCTTCAGCTGGGCACCATGGGGAGGGGGTGGAACCTTCAGGAGGTGGGACCTGGTGGGATATCTGAGGTCGGTCGGGGGCTCCTTTGAAGGAAATTGTTGTACCTCCATCTCTTCTTTCATTCCTGGCTATGAGAGGAGCAGTTTTGTCCCATCATGCCCTTCCCATCCTCATGTGCTGCCACATCACAGGCCCAAGAGCTACAGAACCAACCACTAACTGAAACCAGCCAAACTGGTGAGCCAAAATGATGAGGAGCTAAATCAATATTTCCTTCTTTTTAAGGTTGATTACATCAGTATTTTGTTGCGGTGATGGAAAGCTAACATAGCATCTTGTAGACAGAATGTACATATAGAAGCACAGTGTATGTTCTTTACTTTTACAAAATCAATATGGTAAAGTCTGAAGTTGTCAAACAACCTTTAAGATAAAGAACACCTTTATTTTCCAAAATGTCATTTTAAATGAAAACCAAAATTAAATCCACAAATATAAAGTAAACATCTAAAATTATAAACAAAAGGGAAAGAATGAGTAAGCAAAGATGACCAAGATTTATTTTTGATTTTTAAGGTTTTAGAATATTTTTCAAATGGCTTAAAAAATCACTTCTATACCCTTATTTGTCTGTTAATCTTTGTTTCATCCTTCCAGAGTGCTTCTTGTTCTATATTCAAGTTTGGAACCATTTACAGTGTGTTTCTTATTCTGCTCCTAAAGGGACTCAGTAAGGGAAAGCTGACCTGGGAGCTGATCATCTTCTACTGTAAATCATTTTCATGAGCAGCATCCAATAGCCTCCACTCTTTTTTCCTGATACTGAAAGTATAATTTGTTATTTTTAAAAATATCTTTAAAAAATCTTCACACATCTTGTGTATTTTACATATGTCTAAGGTTTAAAAGGAAACTTGTTTGTTTGTTTATTTTTCCCTTGAAATCAAAAGACAGAGATCCGGACAGGGAGGGTACAATTGCCTTGTACCAGGTCATATTTAAACACTTTACAATTTGGAGTCATGAGACTAGAAGGATTGTATTTCTGCTACCAGATAAGTAAGAGACAGGATCTTAATTATCTTCTGTCTTGTGTGTGTGTATGTGTGTGCATGCGTGCATGTGCACACGTGTGTGTGTGTGTGTGGGGGTGCTGGAGACACGACCCAGGACCTCAAGTATGCTAAGCACAGGCCACGCCACTGAGCTACACCCCAGCCTCTTATCCTTTTGCAGGTCAGTGGTGGACTGTGTAGATTTTGGTCACACTTTGTATCTTCATTGGCTCTTACAGCTGTACTATTTCATCAAAAGAAACTTGTTGTAGGGCTGGGGATTTAGCTCAATGGTTCCGGCGCCTGTCTTGCAAGCGCAAGGGCCTGAGTTCGATTCCCTGTAACCACATAACAATACTGGGCGTGGAGACTCACCCCAGCAGCAACCAGTACCACATACCACAGTGCCGGGCGTGGTGGTTCATGCCTGTAATCCCAGCACTCGGGAGGCAGAGGCAGGAGGATAGCTGTGATGTGAGTTGGAGGCTGAGCTCAGGGCCAGCCTGAACTACAAAGCGAGATCCTGTCTCAAAAAAACAAAACAAAGAAATTTGTTGTAAAAAAAACCAAACGTCGTAACAAAGCAAGCTTAATTTTCAAGTAGCATTGCATGAAGTGACTGTAACCTGGACAGAGAACATAGGTTTCTTCTTTTTTACTTTCTTTGAAGTCAAAGGTAAACCAAAGGAAATGCAAATAGAAGCTCTGTTTGACTTCCCCCTACCAGTTTTGTTTCCAAAGCCTCTATATGGTTAACACTGAGCAGGAGACAGCCAATTTTCCAGCAGTTGCAGCTGGGATTAACTGTACTGCCTTCTTCATTTGCCAAATCCATCTGTGGAACAAAACTAAAGCACGTCATGAAGCTTTGTGATCCTTGCAGGTGAAACAGACCATATTGTGCAGAAAGCGCAGGGCTGGAGGAATCCTGGGTAGGGGGCCGGTTCTGCAGTCTTAGAGCCCCTCGCCTTGGGCAAAGCCCTGGCTCTCAGAGACCAGCGCCTTCTCTGCAAGAGAGAAATAAGAGTCACTGCTTTGCTTACCTCATACAGGCGGTGAAGGCCAAATCAGACATGATAATGTCAAAGAGCTTGTGAACTCTAAAGAACTATAAATATAAGGTATTATTAGAAGCTGAAAGTAAGCAGTTAACAGCTTAATTTAAGCAATTCTGAATGCCTCAGCAGAGCCTTGTGGATGTGAGATATCTGTACCATCGTGGGGTAAGGGCAGAGTAGTGGCTGGGATGGAAGAGTGGGTTTGCTCTTCTCCAAGTAAACAGTGGGTAGATGGAAGTGCTTCCAGGCTAAGGTTGGACACATCCAAGTGGCTTGGAGAATGTGTTGGGTTTTAACTAACAGGAGACAGAAAGATGGCAAAAGGGCTAAATGTACTCCAGAAATAATGCCACAATGCAATAGTAAGCAAAGGATGGCTCTCCAAAGTTGGAGTGAGAAGTTAGATGTGGTGGTACACACCTGTATTCACAGCATTCTGGAAGGCTCGGGCAGGAGGACTGCAAATTCAAACCCAGCCTGGGCAAAGTAATAACTGAGAGACGCTGTTTCAAAATAGTGATTTAAAAAAAGGGATGGAAAAGTAGCTCAGTTCAAAGGGCCTGTGTTCAGTTCCCAGTAAGACACACACACACACACACACACACACACACACACACACACACACACAAGCAGGTGAGATAGACAATGGCTAGGCCAAGGCAATCGCTTGTGGTATCCATACGGGTTGCACATGTGGAAAGGAGGAAGAGGACAGAAGTTTCCAGCTTAAAGGCAAAGGAACCTGGAACAGGCAGTTCGGCAGTCAGCAACCCTAGACACCAGCCTGGCCTTCAGGCCCGTGGAGATGTTGGGGCTCCTCTGAAGGAGGGCTGATGGTGTGTGAAGCACCAGAAAGCTTTCCATATTTTCAAAGTCTTATCTCAAACCCCAGCGTTTCAAACAGAGAAATTAGAAGCTACCTTGTTAAAGTGAGGCTGAGGGAGCCCAGGGCCGCTCAACTCCCCTCTGCTGCCCCTGGCGGCTCCCTTGCACCTCTGCAGGTGGCAAGGATTTACCAAAGGCTGGGCGGCTGCCTCAGTGTTTATCCAGGGCCTAGGACAGGACAGAGGATTTGTGTGACCTGAGTTAGTGACAGTGCGTAATGCAGAGAGCAGTGGTCTGCGGGAGAGAATTCACGCAAGTGGATTAACCAGCTTGTGTAACCACCGTGAGGCTGCACTTCAGTTTGACACGTGGATGGTGGCTGGGTCACTGTGGCTGGCCTGTCCGGGACCTTCCCTCTCACAGAGCAGGAAACTTCCCTAATCATGACAGTGTGTCTAGACACAGCAACCAAAGTTGTAGAGAGTAAGACAAAGCAGAATGAGAAGAAATTCCCTCTTACAAGGTCTTTTTCATTTTATTGCAAGAATACAGTCAGCCCTCAGTTCTGCTATGAACAGTATCTTCAGAATCACAGACCATGATAAAATGAGCTGGCATTTATAGGATGTTATTTGCCCAGCACAGTAGCAACCCTTAACATGTGTTGTAATAGGCAGCACAAAGGCTCTGCCAAAACCTCTAGGTCCCAGTCGGAGGAGCCTATGCATGTGTTGTTACATGATGTGGCAAGAGGGGAACTAACGTTGCTAATCCGCTGAGGCCAGGTGGGGCAGGTGCTGTGCTTCGAATATGGTTTGTCTTCTCTCAAACTCACGTTGAAGTTTGGCAGCTGTAATCTTGGAAGGTAATGCAGAGACTGAGAAGGACTGATGCCTTTCTTATGAGAATTTACCCTCTCTCAGGACTGGCCCAGTTACTGGGAGGCCAGGTCCTCAGGAATCAAGGTCACCCTTTGTATTTCGCCTCTTCCCCTGTATCCACTTACCCTTCCTTTCTTCTGTGGCATTGGGACACAGCAGGAGGCCGTTCAGGTGAGGCTGCGGATCCGCAATCCCAGCCTCCCGAACCAGGAGCTGAGCTAAACTTCTGTTCTGTATTATGCAGCCTCAGGTTCCCAGTGCCAAGGCAGTGGTAGATTACTCCAGGTGAGCCCGGTGTAATCCAGGGGTCCTCAGAGAGGGCAGCGAGGAGGAGTGTCAGTCGGAGATTTGCAAGGGAAGCAGAGGTTGGAGTGATGTACTGTGACAACAGCACTAGTTTTGAGACTGGAAGGAAACTCCTGAACCAGGACAAGCAGGAAATGGATTCTCCCCCAGTGCCTACAGTCCTAACACCAACAAAACCGAGGTCAGATTTCCAATTTGCAGAGGGGTAAGAGGAAAAGCTAGAGTTTTTGCAGCCACTCTCTTTGAGGTAATTTGCTACAACAGCCACAGGAAGCAAAGAGAGACTTTCCAACCCCATATTCAAACAATCTTACCAGATGTCACTATTTTGCAGATTCACAGACTGAGCCTTGGGGAAGTTGAGTCACTTGACCCTGTGTGCAGTGAGTGTGCTGATTCCGGGACCAGCTCTCTTAACCACAGTGCTGCCTGAAAGTGGTTTTTCTTCCTCATTTCCCTAGTGAGAAAACCAAGGCCTGAGAAATCACCTGGACGGCTTTGGGCCTCACGCAAGCTTACACTGTGCCCAGGACGGGGGCGTAGACCCTGTCTCATGACTGCAGCACCTCATCAGAATACAGGCTCTGATTGGGCAGGTCTGGGCTGGGGTGTGGGACCCTCTTTCTGTGGTGACAACTCTTGTTCTTGCCTTGGAGTCTGAAAATCCTCTTTAAAAAAACCCCACAAAAACTCTTGGGAATTCTAGAAGAAGGAGGATGAAGCATAAAGGGAGAAGATATAAGGCACCCAGAGGCCCAGCTCTGGAGAAGGAGCCTTAGAATCTCACCAGTGTGAGAAAACCAGTATTAATGACCACACCAAACTCTGTTCTGCCCATGAGAAAGATGCCACTCAAACTGATGATTAATTTTATTGTTTGAAAATTCCTCTCAGCCTTGCAGGCATAGGTCTGGCCCTGTGGAGAGCATGGGGGTAAAGGATCATTCTTCCTGCCACAGAAATCAAGATATTTGTATGTGATGGTGGGAGAGAATCACAAATCCCATTTCCTTCTGTGGGTTAAGATGTTAAGATTTTGTCCTTTCTCTTCCTATCCCTCCTTTCCTCTTTCTCTTCTTTCTCTCTCTCTCTTTCTCTTTCTTTCTGTCTTTCTCTTTCTTGGAAAAAGAAACAATGTGCTTATTGTTTAAGAAACATCTTGGATGTCCTACAGAAGCCCAGGGCCC